>BQNB010027897.1:0-25413 GCA_026074375.1 Tanacetum coccineum
CATCTTGAAGCGTTCAAATTCATCATACAACTGAGATTCTCTGTCTTCTTTGGTGAGTTCAGATCCCGCGAGAAGCATTTTCACATTGTCCCATATTGCTTTTGCTTCAATGTTGTGATTGATGAGCTTGTAGATGTCTTTGGGTAATCCTTGAAGTATAATGTTGGTTACACGGACATCGGCATCAAATCATTTCTTTTCATTGTCATTAAGATCATCATAAGTTCGAGCCCTTTCTGGTCCAAGAAGAACACCCCCTTCAGGTGTGGTACCTAGTGTGTCCCTGGTGACTCCAAGCTAAAATGGACCTTGATCAATCGACTGAAGAATGTAAACTCCATTTTCCTTTCCTCTACAATACAACCAGATTCTTTGTGACCATGATTCGTAATCAGTCCTATCAAGCATAGGAGGGCGGGTATCGGAACCGGCCGCTTGAATATCATCAGAATTACTAGACATGATTGATTGTTTGTGTTATGATAAAGTTAAGATCAGTACAATGATTAGTGATTGTATGTTAAAAGTGATGATTGTTTGTTGATATAGGTGATATGTTGTTTGTTTGTGATTTGGTTTGGTGTAATTAAGTTTACGAAATGCAATACACAAGTCTCAGTCAGGAAATCTAGACAAGTATCGGAACCGGCCGCTTGAATATCATCAGAATTACTAGACATGATTGATTGTTTGTGTTATGATAAACTTTGGATCGGTACAATGATTAGTGATTGTATGTTAAAAGTGACGATTATTTGTTGATATAGGTGATATATTGTTTGTTTGTGATTTGGTTTGGTTTAATTAAGTTTACGAAATGCAATACATAAGTCTCAGTCAGGAAATCTAGACAAGTCCCAGTCAAGAATTTCAGACAAGTCTCAATGTTGAGGATTAGACAAAACTCAGTGAGGTGTCCTAGACAAAACGCAGTCAAGAAGCAAAGACAAAACGCAACGAAGAAAAAAATTTGCCAGGGATTCTTTCCACCAAAACGCAATAAGGGTCTTCAACTTGGGATAAAACGCAGGACAAAAAATGCAATGAGAAGGAGACAAATGCAGTGACATGTCTTGGGCAAAACACAATCAACTCTTGAGACAAAACGCAATCAAGAAATTAATTGGGTAGAGTTTCTCCTAGTCAAAACGCAATGAGGGTCTTCAACTTGAGACAAAACGCAATACACAAAACGCAACCTATAGTATTAACCAAAACGCAATACACAAAACGCAACTGACAAAACGCAACTGTTGTACTACACTAGAAGACAAACTGCGGTGTACTATTCTCTGACAAAACGCAGAGACAAAACGCAACTAAGAACCGTCTTCCAGGGAGACAAAACGCAATTTCCAGAAAAGCTTCAAATCACTAAAAATCACCCTTTTGAACGTTTAAGCTTGTATTTTCTTGCACAACTTGGTACTAGAAGGCTAAAACTATACTAAAAACACTAACTTTAACACCATAAATGTAAGAATCAAAGAAAGCCAATGTGAAAACCATAAACCTTCAAAAACCAAATTTTTGATTAATTCTTCCAAGAGAAATGCACATACAATCTAAGTAATCATCCCATGTGCTCTGATACCAATTGTTAGATACAAATAATCATAGATCCGGTGGTCTAGGTGAATCAAACCATATGATAGTCATGATTTTAGATAGAGAGAGTAGAGGGAGAGAATGTAACAAAAAGCACACTTCTCTTAAAAGAGAAAGTGTGTGTGTTATAAATGAAATGAAAAGTTTACAAGTCTCAACCCCTCCATGGAAGCTATAAAGGGGTATTTATAGCCCATACTCGACTAAACTATGCACTATTGGCTAATCTAGTCCCTGCGTATGAACTATATAAAAACTACGGTAATTCCGTAATATCGTCACATAAAATGAAATCCTAACATAGCAACTTCTTTTCTTTCACGCAATAAGCTCATGACACCGAACGTTAACAGTACATATGGCATTTCAAATGTTAGTGTGCCCCAAAACAAGGTATTATTGTCATATACCTACTACTTTCTAAATACAAAATGTCCGTTTGACAGGGTGGTCACCAACGGATTCAGACCCCGGACAGGGTTGTCAAACCCAATAGATCTATTTAATGCATTAGCGTTCACCTCGCAAGGCAATTAACGGTTCATGAAATAAGGGACTTCAACAATAGCAACTTATGCAGAAACAATCTCGTAATCGGGTCCAACATACCATAAAATCATATGTGTTCGATTTTATAAAACAAACATGCATCCCCCTCGCGGGTTTAAAAACAATTAAAAGATTTAAATGCGAGGCTATGAACTCACCTTAAGCAAAAGATCCAAATCAATCAAGTCAATCAAGCGCAAGTAACTTCACGTCTTAACCGCGACCTATATAATACATATATAGCGGTACGTGACTAAAAGTATATTAAATCATATATTGCATACTTGCATATATATGTATTTATATTACTATTACGTATATACAATTATATACTACAATCTCCAAGCGCGACGCAAAACATTTCACTTTGACGCACTTAACAATATTACAACATTTTCCATAAAGTTTCCATTTTTAGAAAGTTACCGAAAGTAAGGATAATATAATCCGAACTTCATATTTCGTTATCAATTAACTAACATTACGAACCCTTTGCTCATTATAGACTTTATTCAAAAGTTTACGCAAGTTTGACTTTCAAAAGTCAAACTTCGTAGTTGACTTTTTACCCCAAAAATACCCAAACTTGACTCGGTCGTAAAACGTTCGTTATTAAGAGTTACGTGACGATCCACCTAGCGAAACGGAGCTTAGGGCGAACACTATCACTTAACATTATCAAAAATAACTTTCAAAATTTTCTCGACTCGCTACGGTCAAGTCAAACTTTCTGGTCAAACATGGTCAACCCAAAACCTATGAAAACGACATTTTTGACATAATCCGACTATCAAAATACGCTTAACTAGTCTATATAACTATACCAAAACCATCTAACATTAGGCAATAATAAAACACGCTTTCAATAATAAAACACGATTTATTACACGCAATATATCACTTTAATCAAACAAGAAACATAACTAGAAGCTTACAATGCTATCAAGAAAATCAAAATATGGCTTCCCCTTTGGCTTCTAAAATCGGAAGCAACCCAAAGACCAACAACCAAACCTTTTTCAAACAACCAACTTAAAAATAACAACAATCTAACTAATCTAAACACCCTCTTATACTCGAAAATCACACGAACCAACCAAAAATTCAACTTCTTCAATACTTAGTGCATGTGAGGTTTCTATAGTGGGTTTTGTAGCTCTTGAAACAAGGATTAAGAATATATAATTTGATTGTATTGCATGTGGGTAAATTGATCGGAAAATGGTGTTGTGGTGGGTGGCCGGTCGAAGAGAAGAAGAGAGGAGGAGGAGGAAGAAAATTTTCATAAAAGTTTATTATGTGTGTGTGCTTTATATAGAAAACATCTTGGTATTTTGGCAATTTAGGTCCCTCCATCCTTAATCTCTTTTAAAACTAGTACAATGCATTTCTTTTATAAATAAAATCAGCCAAAGACTCGGGTTACACCACGTTTATAAATATTTTAAATCCGTCCCACTAATTTACTTTAAAATGTTTAATAAATCGTTAAACCTCGTAAAACACGATCTTTAAACACGATTTTTACAAAAACTCGGGGAAACGTCATAAAATGTAAAAATAACATATTTACGCTCTCGGAGCAACAATATAAATTTTTCTTACTTTCTAAACACTAAAAACAAATAGAAACTCAATCAAGGCATGAAATTACCCTATAAATGGAAATTCTCATTAACCCTTATATAGCATAAACGACTATAATTATTTACGTAGCAAAAATAATTATCTTAACTCGGGATAGACGTTGACATGAACTCGGGTTGTTACATTCTCCCCTCCTTTAGGGAGCGCCGTCCCGGTGCTCAGCTCGACTTATCCGCTTTCCTCGCTTCGTCCTTACTTGTCAAGAGATAAGGGTACTTTTCTTAATCTGATCCTCACGCTTCCAAGTAAATTTTGTACCTCTTTGCGAATTCCAACGAACTTTAACAATAGGTATTCTACTTTGCTTAAGTCGCTTAACCTCTCTATCAACAACTTCCGCTGGCTCTTCAATCATATGCAACTTATCATCAAGTTGAATCTCATCCATCGAAACAACAATATCGCCTTATGCTAAACACTTTTTAAGATTTGAAACATGAAAGGTATTATGAATTCCTTTTAACTCTTCAGACAACTCCAACGTGTAAGCTACAGGACCAACTCTAGCTATAATCTTAAATAGCCTAATGTAACGTGGACTTAGCTTTCCGCGTTTTCCAAAACGCACAGCGCCCTTCCATGGCGATACCTTGAGCAGTACCATATCACCAACTTCAAATTCCAATGGCTTAGTTCTCCTATCGGCGTAACTCTTCTGGCGACTACGGGCAGCTAACAAACGGTTCTTAATCTGGATGATTTTCTCGGTCGTATCACGGATCAATTCTGGACCGGTGAGTTGGCTATCCCCAACCTTACTCTAGCATACATGTGATCTACATTTCCATCTGTATAAAGCCTCATATGGTGCAGCCTTAATGCTCGCGTGATAGTTATTGTTATATGAGAACTCGACCAATGGCAGATGGCGATCCCAACTACTTCCAAAGTCGATCACACAGGCATGCAACATATCTTCCAGCGTTTGTATAGTCCTCTCACTTTGACCATCCGTTTGAGGGTGGTAAGCGGTACTCATATCCAAATTCGTCCCCAACGCTTCCTGAAGTGATCTCTAGAATATTGACGTAAAATGGCTATCTCGATCCGAAATGATCAAAACAGGAACATCATGCCTACACACTATTTCCTTCAAGTAAAGTCGCGTGAGTTTATCCATACTATCCGTTTTCTTCATTGGTAGGAAATGAGTTGATTTGGTCAGTCGGTCTACAATAACCCGAATCGTATCATACCTACTTGGCGTTCTCGGCAATCTACTCACAAAATCTATAGTAATCCTTTCCCACTTCCAAACTGGAATCTCAGGTTGTTGCAGCAATCCAGACGGTTTCTGATGCGCAGCTTTGACCTTCGCATAAGTCAAACACTTACTAACATATGTGGCAATATCCGCTTTCATATTCGGCCACTAGTACAACGGCTTCAAATCTTGATACATCTTGTCCGATCCCGGATGGATGGAATACTTGGACTTATGTGACTCATGCATAATCAAATCCCTCAATCTACCAAATCGCAGCAACCAAACACGATTCCCAAAACAACGTGTTCCATCAAGGCGAAACTTGAATATTTGCTTAATCAATCTCCCCAAATTTTTTGCCGTCACATTCTCTCCTTTCATTGCTTCCTCCTAAGCTTCACAAATCTTCTTAGGTAGATCATTGTGAATAGTCATCATCAAAGATCGAACATGCAATGGCTTATTCCTTTCTTTTCGACTTAAGGCGTCAGCCACAACATTCGTTTTTCCATGATGATACCGTATCTCACAATTATAATCACTCAACAAATCAATCCATCTCTGTTGTCTCAAGTTCAGCTCTTTCTGATTCAAAATATATTGTAGGCTCTTGTGATCGGTGAAAACCACACACTTCGTTCCATACAAATAATGTCTCCATAATCTAAGAGCAAAAACAACGGCTCATAACTCCGGATCGTGAGTAGTGTAATTCTCTTCATGGGCTTTCAATTGTCTAGAAGCATACGCTATCACATCCTCTCTTTGCATCAACACGGCTCCATAACCTTTAAGTAATGCGTCACAATATACCACAAAATCTTTCGTTCCCTAGGGCAACACTAAGATCGGTGCACTACACAACTTCTGCTTCAATGTCTGAAAAGCTTCCTCTTCTTCTTTTCCCTATTCGTATTTCTTATCTTTCTGAGTTAACTTAGTCAGAGGCTTAGAAATCAAAGAAAAACCTTCAATGAACCTCATATAGTAACCAGCCAATCTAAGAAATTGCCTCACCTCTGTTGGCGTCGTCGGTGCAGCCTAACTCTTAATGGCTTCGATCTTGGCAAGATCAACATGAACATCACTACAATCAATCACATGACCCAGAAATTGTATCGAATCTAGCCAAAAATCACACTTTGAATACTTGGCGTACAATCTCTCTTTCTTAAGAAACTCCAAAATAATCTTCAAATGCTTTCCATGCTCTTCTTCGTCCTTGGAGTAAACCAAAATATCATCGATGAATACAATGACGAACTTATCAAGATATGGCTTGCATACTCGGTTCATCAAGTCCATAAACACAGCAGGCGCATTAGTCAATCCAAACGGCATTACTTGGAACTCAAAGTGACCATACCGAGTTCTAAATGCAGTAATTGGAATGTCTTCTTCTTTAATGCGTAACTGGTGATATCCTGATCGCATATCGATCTTAGAATATACGCTAGAACCTTGCAGTTGGTCAAATAAATCGTCAATTCTTGAAAGAGGATAACGATTCTTGATAGTCAACTTGTTTAGCTGGCGATAATCTATACACATTCTAAAAGATCCATCTTTCTTCTTCACAAACAACATCGGTGCTCCCCACGGTGATGAACTCGGACAAATAAATCCTTTCTTCGGCAGCTCTTGTAATTGTATCGACAACTCTCTCATCTCAGACGGTGCCAATCTATATGGTGCACGTGCAATAGGTGTAGGCCCCGGTACTAGATCAATTTGAAATTCTACTTGCCTCGGCGGTGGTAGTCCTGACAACTCCTCAGGAAACACCTTAAGAAAGTCATGAATTACAGGCACGTCTTCCATTCATTTCTCCTTTAACTTATTTTCCGTCACGTGTGCCAAAAACAAATGGCAACCTCGCTCGACGTACTTACGGGCCTTAATACAAGATATGACCTTTAATCGAGACACGCCCTTGTCACTTTCGACTATCAACATCTGGTTCCCATATGACATACGAATAACTTTTTCGCCACAGACGATAACGGCATCGTGCTTGACAAGCCAATCCATACCGATTATGACGTCAAACGTACCAAGCTCAATCGGCATAAGATCGATTTCAAAAATATGGTTCACTAAATTCAAAGTGCAACCTTTCAAAACAGTGTTCGTACTAACTACCCTTCTATCAGCTAACTCTACCTCATAACTAGCTCCTATTTTGACCGGATCGATATTAAGCATGGAACTAAATCTAGTATCCACAAAACTCCTATCGGAACCCGAATCGAATAAAACAAAAGCATAGCGGTTATTGAGCAGAAACGTACCAGTAACCACATTCGGACCCTTCGGCTCAGCATCCTTAATAGCATAAGCTCGACCACGAACTTCTCCAAGTTCTTCTTGCTTAACTTTCCTTGGGCATCGATTCCTAGTATGACCTTGCTCACCACAGTCATAACAAGTCAGAATGGGTAGAGCATTTGCACCCGTGGCAACATTCTTCTCCTTGTAATACCTTGCCTTATGCCTAATCTTTCCATACTTGTGACATTTGATCATACACGGAGCAACATTGCGAGTAAAACATCGTTCACACAAAGGAACCTTTCCATCAGTAGAAGCGGTAACCATGGCTCGCGTGTTCCCTTGCTTTTGGTTATTCTACAAAGTTTGACGTAAGTTTTCCCTATGATTGTTCTTACCACTACTATTTCTGCTTTGAAAGCTCTCCCACTTTCACTTCTTTCCTTCCAAAATTCTTTCATCTCTAGCTTGCGATTTCTGTTCCATCAACTTATGAGCCATACGCACGGCTTTGTTCATGTTAACAGGCTTAGAAGAATTAACTTCGCCCTTGATGTTATCAGTCAATCCCCGGATGTAAGCATCAACTTTCACTCTTTTTGGCTCAACCATTCTTAGACACATCAACGCTAACTCATTGAACCTCTGAGTATAAGCCACAATGTTATACTCCTTAACCTTTAAGTTCCATAGCTCATGCTCCATTCTTTGAACTTCTCATATTGGGCAAAACTCTACGGTCATCAGTTGCTTTATCTCAGTCCAAGGCATTTGGTTCACAGTCTCCAAACCCATGGTTGCAACCTTAGCATTCGACCAAGTCAAAGCAGGTCCTTGCAACGTTGCAGCATCAAACTTAACCTTTTTGCCCTCTGTGCATTCGTTGATCCCAAAAACACTCTTAGTTTTCTTGAACCATCTTAGTAATTCGACAGATCCTTCAATACCATGAAAAGCAGTAGAATTGCACTTCATAAATCCAGCAAAAGTGCACTCACGAACAGCATGTGCGGCATCTTAACCCCTAACTGGTCCAGATCCTCTAGCATTATTTCCAGCATTCGCATGCCTAGCTCGCTCAACAGTGATAGCAGCATCGACACTTTCCTTGATGATTCGACGAATAGAAGCTTGAGTCAAAGGTGCAGACTTTGAAGGCATGATTCTGTCACGATGCACACAAAAAAAACAATCTGATAAGCATTCATAACATTATATAGTCATAACATGGTACAATGACAAATCAATCACAACAACAGTCACACAACATCAAGTAGTAATCAAAAGATAGTCATTCATTTTTCATCACAAAAGAGTTAATACATAGTTGCATTATTTCATGAAATGATACAAATCGTTAGAACCAATAACATCAAGTCTACTAACTGAGGACTCAGTTTAGTGATTACACAATAAAGACACCACAATTGAAACTAAACTACTAAGAATCATGAGGAGATCCTCGCGACTCAAATGTTGGACTCTTCTCATCTTCAATTGGAACATCGATAGCTTCATTCGGTCTTTCTTCAAACACAAATCCTCTACGAACCATCTCTTGATAGAACTCATGAGCTCGAACTCTAGTCCAATAGAGGTCTCTCTCGACTCGTTCGTTATGCATACGAAGGAATGTGTTGCTAAACCTTGCTTCTTTAAGTTCCTTCTTTAACTTCTTACACTCAACCTTATCTTCAGCATTACTAAGCTTTTCAACCAGCTTTTCCATTGCGGTCGTTCCTTGCTCCACACTAGAACGCACTTCATTACCCAAATCCAAAATCAACTTACCATAATACTCGTCCTTTGCTTTTCCTTTCTTCTCGACCAATGCATGCGTCGTCTCGCAACCACACAGTCGTCTTGAAAGAGAAGCCATCCGACCAAAAAGAGAGACTAGGCAATAGACCATCACTGTCCTCACGAAGAAAAGAAGTAGTAGATGATTCACCTACCTCATCGACACTAGCAGGAACAGTCTCATCCTCGTGCTCAATCGGGTTCTCAACCTCGATCACATCCTCAGGTTCTGACTCAGATGCAGGCGGCAGAGGGTTAAGAGGATCCACCTCTTCATAAGGATATGTCAACTCTGTCTCATTCTCATCTTTCTCGATGTTGACTGCCATATCATCTTCTTCTTCTTAAGGATCTTCTTCTTCCTCAAATTCGTCTTCTTCCGGGTCCTCGTCTTCATCCACTAAGACAGGCTCAGGAACAACAGGAACATCATCGTGTTGATTCGGCTCAACAACGGGTACATTATCCACATGATCAGGAGGAATTACGTTCACCATGATAATCTAGAAAATATCATACAATACTTACTTAATAGCGTATCACTTCTTTATTCTTATTCAACAGTGTTCCAATAAGAATACTATTATCCAAAAGCGCAACAATTAAAAATTCACAATTCGTGACATTCTCGTTCCGTATATACCTCGATTATATTTCAAACATATACAATAATAGTTATCATATAATCACATGACATTCTATTCATACAACACATGCATAAATGCACCAGTACATAACCATTTATTCATCCAACACATGCATGAATATATCCATACTTAACCATTTATGCATATAATATATATGTAAATATACCTATACCTAACAATCAATACATTTACCTTTTCTTTCTATAACCAATGGCAACGAGGAGTCTCGGCGTGCGTGTAGAAGCGTTATAGTTTAGGTTTTCAAAAAAGACTCGACCTAGTTCTCTATAACCTTAGGCTCTTGATACCACTCTGTAACACCCGCATCCAACGTACATTGGATTGCGCAGCAGAATTAGCAATTTGGATATTACTAAATAGCATCATTCACCAAGACAATAGAAAACGACCCAAAGGAGACGTTCAACAAACATGTGTTCCATTATTAATCAGAGTTAAAATGCGTTTAGGTCCCTACAGAATCGCAACCACAACCATTACATCATTTAAAAAACTATTGTTTCAAAATAAAGACATTGTTTTAGAACAACATAAGACATTGTTTTTTAAAGACCGGAACACACAAGTAGTCTTTCACCAAATCTATCACATGCATGACACCTTCACGCCATCGTTGCCTTCATCCTTGGTTACCTGGGATAAAACATGTTTAAAACGTCAACAACAATGTTGAGTGAAATTCATAGAGTTTAAAATAATTAATAAGCAATAATCTTTGAACACATAATTAGTTCTCGGGAAAACAAAGCAACGAATGAAATGTATAGCAACTTCTTTTCTTTCACGTAATAAGCTCATGACACCGAACGTTAACAGTACATATGGCATTTCATATGTTAGTGTGCCTCAAAACAAGGTATTATTGTTATACACCTGCTACTTTCTAAATACAAAATGTCTGTTTGACAGGGTGGTCACCAACGGATTCAGACCCCGGACAGGGTTGTCAAACCCAATAGATCTATTTAATGCATTAGCGTTCACCTCCCAAGGCAATTAACAAAATTTACGGTTATGAAGTAATGGACTTTGACAATAGCTACTTATGCGGGAAACAATCTCGTAATCGGGTTAGCATACAATAAAATCATTATGTGTTTGATTTTTATAAAAACTAACAGTTTGCATTCCCCCTCACGGGTTTAAATAACAATTAAAAGATTTAATGTGGAGGCTCGGGAACTCACCTTAAGCAAATGATCCAAATCAATACCACAAATAGCTTCACGTTCTTAACGCGAGCTATATAATATAATATGTATATATAGCAGTTAAATTGACTAAAAGTATATTAAATCTATATTGCTTACTGGTGTATATATATATATATACATATATATATATATATATATATATATAGATTATTTATTTATATTCTATATTATATATACAATCATTATACTTAACAACTTTTTCAAGTGCGATGTAAAACATTTCACTTTGACGCACTTAACAATATTACAACATTTTTCATAAAGTTTCCATTTTTAGAAAGTTACCAAAAGTAAGGATAATATAATCCGAACTTCATATTTCGTTACAAATTAACTAACATTACGTACCCTTTGCTCATTATAGACGTTATTCAAGAGTTTACGTAAGTCTGACTTTCAAAAGTCAAACTTCGTAGTTGACTTTTTACCTCAAAATTATCCAAACTTGACTCTGGCCGTTATAACGTCTCGTTATTAAGAGTTACGCGACGATCCACCTAGCGAAACGGAGCTTAGGGCGAACACTATCACTTAACATTATCAAAAATAACTTTCAAAAATTTCTTGACTCTCTACGGTCAAGTCAAACTTTCTGGTCAAACATGGTCAACCCAAAACCTATAAAAACGACATTTTTGACATAATCCGACTATCAAAATACGCTTAACTAGTCTATATAATTATACCAAAACCATCAAAATTTAGTCAATAATAAAACATGTTTTCAATAATTTCCGCACTTGAATCATCTAGCAATAATCATAATACACGCAATATATCACTTTAATCAAATAAGAAACATAACTAGAAGCTTACAATGCTATCAAGAAAATCAAAATATGGCTTCCCCTTTGGCTTCTAAAATCGGACGCAACCCAAAGACCAACAACCAAACCTTTTTCAAACAACCAACTTAAAAATAACAACAATCTAACTAATCTAAACACCCTCTTATACTCGAAAATCACACGAACCAACCAAAAATTCAAATTCTTCAATACTTAGTGCATGTGAGGTTTCTATAGTGGGTTTTGTAGCTCTTGAAACAAGGATTAAGAATATATAATTTGATTGTATTGCATGTGGGTAAATTGATCAGAAAATGGTGTTGTGGTGGATGGCCGGTCAAAGAGAATAAGAGAGGAGGAGGAGGAAGAAAATTTTCATAAAAGTTTATTATGTGTGTATGTGTGCTTTATATAGAAAACATCTTTGGCATTTTGGCAATTTAGGTCCCTCCATCCTTAATCTCTTTTAAAACTAGTAAAATGTATTTCTTTTATAAATAAAATCGGCCAAAGACTCGAGTTACACCACGTTTATAAATATTTTAAATCCGTCCTACTAATTTTACTTTAAAACGTTTAATAAATTGTTAAACCTCGTAAAACACGACCTTTAAACACGGTTTTTACAAAAACTCGGGGAAACGTCATAAAATGTAAAAATAACATATTTACGCTCTCGGAGCAACAATATAAATTTTTTTGACTTTCTATACGCTAAAAACAAATAGAAACTCAATCATGGTATGAAATTACCCTATAAATGGAAATTCTCATCAACCCTTATATAGCATAAACGATTATAATTATTTACGTAGCAAAAATAATTATCTTAACTCGGAATAGACGTTGACCTGAACTCGGATTGTTACAGGCTTACAGGCAGTACGGATTTTGACGTGATAATCGAACAAAGAAGCGGTCCACCTAAAACAATCAACAGGCTACATCGGTCCTATATGTCATTACGGTTTCCACTCCTCTTCATCTACGGACAGTCCGGGTTTCACACCTAGTTGAAGCTGAGGCGAGCTGACGGTCTTGGTGAGGAAAGACGGGTCATGATGCTCGCATACTATGCATATGAGTTGCATCCCAGGGTGAGTGAATACAATTTGATTTTCAGAGGAGGGAGGTTATTTCAGCAATACATGCTTGAAGTTTTATGTTGTATTGAACAAAATCGGCTTGATTTCATACGGAAGAAATAGAACGATATATGAGGTGACTATCTGTCATGATTATACGACGTTATTTCAAGAGGAGAGCGAGATGGCTTTGAAGTTGGAGGAAGAATTATACTTCCAATGTCTTTCATAGGAGGACCTCAGTATATGTATGCCCACTACTTAGATGCTTTAGCTATTTGCCGAAAGCTAGGTAATCCACGGTTCTTTATCACCTTTACCTGTAATGTGAAATGGCCAGAGATAAGAAGATATATGGTCGACTATCCAGAACTTACCGCTTCTGATAGACCAGATATTGTCTGCCGGGTATTTGAGCAAAAGATTAACGCTTTTCTCGATTTTTTGAAAAGCGAAAGGATTTTTTGGAACTGTTACAGGAGGTGCGTTACTACATCGTTTGTTAAATGTATTTGTTTCATTTACATGTACTTAAAAACTCCGCCTAACCTTGAGTTGTTTTAACAGTTTTGTATACAGTTGAATTTCAAAAGCGTTGTTTACCACACTGCCATACTTTATTGTGGGTAGATTCAGCGAGCAAGATACAAGAGCCTGAAGATGTCGATCGGGTTATTTCAGCTGAGCTACCAGATCCATAAATCGATCCTCATGGCTACAAAGTTGTCTCAGAGATGATGATTCATGGACCATGTGGCGCTGTCAATATGAGCGCCACATGTATGCAAGGCGATAAGTGCACTAAGAGTTCCAAAGAAGTTTACATCAAAAACTTTTTTTGAGGACAAAGGTCATGCGCACTATCAAAGAAGAGACACCCGTGTATCTACAATCAAGCACCAGGTCCGCTTAGACAATAGCTGTGTAGTTCCATACAACCGCGATTTGCTATTAGCATCCGACGCTCATATAAATGTCGATTATTGTGGATGGAGTATGCTGATAAAATATCTCTTCAAGTATATCTCGAAAGGGACAGATAGAATATTTGCTCGAGTTTCCAAGCCTCTTGGCGAGTCTTCTAATGCAGCAGGCCCTTTATGACTGCCAATAGACGAACTTCAAAACTATCTTGAAGGTCGTTTTGTATGTCCACATTAAGCAATTTGGAGAATTCTAAAGTTTGATATTCACCGTGGAGAACCCGTCGTGCAAATACTATCTGTTCATTTGGAAGACATGCAGAGAATTACTTTCAGAGACAGAGATAAACTAGAATATGTTGTCAACTTACCTGCCGAAAGAGCACAACACTGACTGAATGGTTCGCCTATAATGCCGCTAATGCAGATGGAAGGCATTTAACATACTTAGATTTCCCTTCACAATTTGTGTGGTATGGTGATCGTAAAAGCCGGTCACCACGTCAGAATAGTAAATCATTCGTTGGTCGTCTTGCGTATGTGCATCCAACCTCAAGTGAGCTTTTCTATTTTTGAATGTTGGTGTGTCACCAAAAGGGTTGCAAAGACTTCCCCGAAGTGCATACTGTGCACGACAACTTTTATCCCACGTGTAGAGCTGCGTGTGAGGCATTGGGTCTGCTCGAAGACGACAATGAGTGGGACATTGCAATGCAAGAGGCATGCGCATCTGCAATGTCGTCTTAACTCAGATTTGTATTCACTCATATCCTCACTCATTGTAAGGATACTGATTCTTTAAAACATTGGACAAAATATTAGAAAGAAATGAGTTGCAATATTCCTGTGAGAGTCTCAAGAATAAGCCCACACCCCTAATTATCATCTCAATGATGATAGCCTTTAGGGATAAATATTGTAAGAAATAGAGATTATCCTAAACAATTGTGGCAAGTCGTTGCAACACTTTGGGCTAGGACTACCTCCTGCAAGACTACTAGACATGCTAGCTAACATATTGATAATGGAGGAGGGGAACTACAATCAAGAAGAATTACAACAATAGAAAGCTAAGTCAATTCCTAGGTTAAACGGCCATCAAAGAAAGATATATGACCTCATCAATAACGCCAACGCGAAAAATCAACAAGAGCTGATATTCGTCTATGGACATGGAGGCAATGGTAAAACTTTCCTATGAAAAACCATCATTAGCGCCTTGCTCTCTGAAAGAAAAATTGTTTTGGCAGTCGCGTCATCCGGTATTGCTTCTCTGCTTCTCCCCTCAGGCCGAGCTGCACACTCCAGGTTTTAAACTTCCCATAGAACTTACAGAAGAATCATTGTGTAAGGTCACCAAAAATAGTCACCTTGGAAAGTTATTGGCTGACACAAATCTTATAATCTGGGATAAGGCTCCCATGAATGATAGACGTTGTTTTGAAGCATTGGATAGAAGTCTCAGAGATATATTGACCATGCCACATCGTTTATTTGGAGGCAAGTCTGTTCTTTTAGGCGACGACTTCCGGCAAACACTACCAGTGAAGAAAGGTGCTTCGAAGATGGAGGTTATAGCATCATGTATCTCTGAGTCAGAGTTGTGGCCGCACTTCAAAGTCTTTACACTAACAGAAAATATGCGGCTATCAAGACCTGGTGCCAATGCAAATGAACGCAAAGTTGATTAGCTCTTTTACTTCATGGCTTCTGGATATTGGGGATGGAAAAATAGGTGAACCAGATCATACAAAGACCCTGAAAACACCTCTAAATTGATATCCCCCCCCTACTTCCTTCCAGATAACCAAACAAGTCTCCTTAAACCTCATCACGGACTCATCTAAGAACAAACACACTCAAAACACCTTTTGTAGTAACCCTGCAATAGAAAGTCATTGTGTGTCCCAAAAATGAAACTACAGACATGATAAACTCAAAAGTATTGGAGATGGTGCAGGGCGAAACGACAACCTATCTAAGCCATGATGAGGCAACGCCACTTGAACACGACGGAGCAGAAACAGAAATGCTCTACCATATAGAACACCTAAACACACTTAAATTTCTCGGTTTTTCTCCACATCGGCTAGAACTTAAGGTTGGAGCACCAGTTATGCTTCTAAGGAATGTAAATGTTGATGGTGGTCTATGCAATGACATAAGGATGATAGTCAGACAAATGATGATGAAACTGATTGAAGTGCAGATCATTACAGGCACTAGAGTAGGCGAAAAAGTTTCATACATAGAATCTCCCTTAACCATAAAGACTCAAATTTTCCTTTTATTTTCAAGCGCAGACAATTTCCCATAAAGCTTTGTTATGCAATGACAAATAACAAGAGCCATGGACAGTCTCTGTCTAAAATTGACGTGTATCTTCCCGAACCAATCTTTGGCCATGGGCAGATGTACGTGGCTTTATCCAGAGCCACTACCCCCACGGATTGAAAATCCTTATTCGATCACAAGAAAATTGTCCTCTAAATGCAACAAAAAACATAGTATACAGAGATTTTTTACAAACTATACAACCCACACCGCCTTGATAATTATTTATTTATTTATTTATTTTTATTTTTTCCCCACAACTATCAAAAAAACATAGTATACTGTTAAATTTGCTTTTATAATTTTGCATTATTTTTCCTCAGGTTTTCTGCTTCTATGGAACTCTCAACATTCACACAACTAACTCCAGCCTCACATGACAAAATAATCGAGGCCAGAGTATACAGAAAATGGATAGGGAAATCACTCACATATCTAACTCCTAATGCATTTTGTTGTATTCTACTTGACCGAGAGGTACACACCTATAAACTTAACACACGAAAATACCCATGAGGCTGTTATTCAACATATAACAATCAACATTTCTTTGCAGGGCAATGCCATTCAAGCCAACATGAGCCTTAAGGACATTGATTATTTCAACCCGAAGCTGCAAATGGGCTCGGCTTACAGATCTCCAACTTCATTTGCGAACCCACCAAACCCTATCAACAAACTTTAGAAAACTAAACAAGTTTGTGTTTGGTAAATACACAACCTTCAACAACATACCAGCAACAACCTTTCCCTATCACTATTTCCAGTTTACCTCCTATAATCAGCTAGAGTCAAAGATACCAAGGCCTGACAAGAACTCTAAAATGCAGTACCCAGTGTTGACAGGTAACATCCTTCTACATCTGTTAGTACCACTTGCCAAATAAGACGTGTTAAATTTTCTTGAATTTATAGTCTCTTTCTATATGTCATAAAATAATCCTTGCTAAGTAGTATTAGGTGTTGGTCAAAACTGATTGTTCAAAACATCTTATTCTATTATAGAAGATACAAAACAGGTACATAAAACACACCATGCTTTAACCATCCTAGAAAGCTTCTAAAAACGACTTCCAACAACATTAAAGACACACTGAAGATAAACACACACACACACATATAAGTACCTACTAAACGTAGGTACACATACATAACAACACATTTATTCGAAACAGACTTAACACCCCAGAAGACATACATAACATCTTGCAATCGCCACGATCATCCTTCTTAGATCTCCAAACTCCTAATCAACCCTCATAGTCTTAGCTTCAAAATGAAATTGTTCTTTTCATGCACTTTAGTTTGAATTATCACCAAGCTGCATGCGCCTCATTATTTCAATACCTTCAAGAACCTCCTCAGAGCTATCTAACATCTAAAGCTTATTCATATATGTAACAACCGGCAGGTTTCGGAATTTTTAAATGACTATTTTACCCTTTGACTTTTCGGGTCCGACTTGACTTTTGACTTTTGATCTTTTATTGTCGCATAAAAACGATTCCCGCGTAACCGGTAATTTTTCGGAACATATTTAAATAATAAATCATATTTATTATTACATATCTCTCATGTGCAAATTTATTTTTAACTTATTTGACTTGAAAACGAGAAGATATATGTTATTCCTAAGTTGACTTATCAAAAACGAACTGCTAAATCACGTTTTCACGACTTAGAATCTAAAGCAATTTGATGTAAAACGGCATTCCGGACAACTTTTTAGTTTTGCCCGAGACCCGAAAACAAGCAGAAAATGACCGAAATACTCTCGCAAAATTTTAGAAATGAGAACAACGCGTACCGACACAAAAATAATTAAATTATATTTAATTATCACTTTTTATTAAATAAAAATATTTAATAAATTATTTAACATTTTATTGAAAAACGTTTGTTGAAAACGCAAATATTTAAATCAAAGTTTCATTTTACGGACAAAGCTTGCCCGTGATACCCTATGGCTACACCAACAAGTAATAAACATTTAAATAAATTTTATAAAACATTTATAAAATACTAGTCATGTAAATACTTATTTTTCATGGAAAAATCATTTGAAACACAATGACGCAAGTTTCGTGTTTTGAATCATCCGTTAAGTAGCTTAAACGAGCCCCGAACGATTATTCTGTGGTAATATTTACATCATCAGCCCGGTCTATTATGCACTTGTCATTTTTTTAAACTTTATTATATATATAGAAAAATCATTAGGGTTTTCTCATTATGACTTGACCTAGCCACACACACTAAATTTTCCGGCGCCGTCATCCTTTTTCCTGCCACCAGCTGCCGGCACCACCAACCACCTCCACACCATCCCACGCCACCCCCTACCACCGATCTACCACACATCCTCATCTCCACCACACCGCCATCATCATGACTGCCACACCGCCGCTGCCACCACGCCACCACCTCCGAACCACCAACATCACCACCACGATATTCCCCAACCGACACTGCCATCACCAACATCATCACACCGCCGCCACCACCACCGCAACCACGCTGCCATCGCATCCACCTCCACCACGTCTCCACAACACCGCCACCCCGTCACCATCTCCACACCGAGAACCACCATCTCCACCATGATAAAGGTGCGTTTGGGTTGCAACCACCACCATAGGGTGCGTTTGGATCTGGGTTTAGCACCACGGGTGCGTTTGGTTGTTATAAACCCCACCAAAGGTGGGTTTGGATCTAGAAATAGCACCAAGGGTGCGTTTGGTTGTTCGTATCTCACCAAAGGGTGTGGTATGTGCTTAAATACACATACCTTTTACCTTTAAAAACAAGCTAAAATAACCAAAAACGGACTTAAAATGCCGTTGTGGTGAAAGGGGGGGGAATGAGAGTGTAATCTGAGTTAGAGATGTTTTGATCCAACCACAAGAAGAGGTCGTAGCGTTTTTTCGGGATCTATAGAGCAACACACAAGGGCGAGTCTCTTGGAGAGTTTTGTACAATATAACCCACCAAAGGTGGGTATTGTAACTCTAGAAATAGCACCAAGGGTGCGTTTTATTGGTATGTTCTCATTCTCACCAAAAGGGTGTGGTATGTACCTCCGATGCTTAGACAATAACACATGAAACCTTTACTTTAAAAAACTAGCTAAATAAACCAAAAAACGGACTTAAAATTCCAAATAGAAATGACATGCTTAAATTGCTACATGTATGTCAGGACGGATAACTAAGAAAAAAAGGACTGAAAAAAACAAAGGCCAAAACGACAAAAAACCGGATCTCGGAATGAAAAGACTGTGGTAAAGGACAAAGCCAAAATCAAAAGCGCTCGAAAAGTCAATCAAGTCAAAAGTCAACAGAAAATAGTCAACTGGATCTCAAGAGTCAAAGTCAAACCCAGATCAACCCCCGAGGGCGCCAAAAGACAAAAGAAATACAAGTTTAGGACTGAAAATTGTAAATCCCCTAAACTTGTCATTTTGATAAAGAGCGAAAATGAGAAAAATAAACACCTAGGAGGCCTGATTGTGCAAAATACTCAAAGGACAAGTGGGGGGGCAAAAAACTGCCATCCCCCCCAAACTTGTAATACACCAAGGGACGAATTGTGCAAAGAGTTATTATAACTGCTTGTGAAGACTTCGTTTTTGCCAAAGTCCACAAAAGTTTATATTAACCACAAAGGGGACGAAATATGCAAATAAACAAGTAACCTGAGGGAACCATTTTTGCAGGACTTGTTTTGCCAAGTCCCCAAAGTTATATAACCACAAGGACGAAATGTGCAATAACACAAGTAACCTAGAGGGACCATTTGTGCCAACTCCACAAAACTTTCACTCTGTTATACTCAAACAGCATTTCCCGCTCATTTTTTCCCTCCCAAACAACTCACGGGTTGTTTAACCCATTTTTACCCTGTGAACCTTCACCACCTCCATGGACAATCAACTCCCCCCTCCTCCACTACCTTTCCCAGCAACAAATGTGCCATGTTGGCAATCCTACACCCCCCAAGGCTTAATTCGACGACCAAGATTACTTTTTGATGAAATTGGAAGGCTAAGATTCGTTTACTTCTCCCCCTCTCACATAACTAACACAAGGACTCTTTATAAAAGCTGTAGAAGACAGAAGAACAGGCAGCAAGTTTTTATTTTTAGTTTTGTAATTTTTTCGTAATTTTAAGCATTTTTCTTAAGTTTATTTTAGCAATTAAGCTTTAAGCATTTGTAATCTTGTTCTTTCAGCTTGTACTTCTTCATTTGAGGAATAATATTCAGTTTTCAAAGTTTACTTGTTCTTTATTTCCAATAATAAGCCATTTTTACTCAATAAGCTCTCAATAAGCTCATTAGAGCTTATTCTTGTTAATAAGCTCTAATTCAGCTTAAAACTTGTTATAAGCTCTTAAATACTGTTTTTATTTGAATTCAGTTCATAAATGTCCAATTGAGTGTGATTTTGGAAGCTTATGAAGTAATAAGCCACAAAGAGCTTATTGAGCTTTTAAGCTCAGGTTTAGAGGCTAAGGAGCCATTAGGACAGGGTTTTTAAGCCACTCACTCAGAAAGAGTGGCTTGGTTCTGAGACTACAAAAATCCAAGGTTTCATTTCTAAATTCTCACTTAGCTTAATTTTTAGCTTAAACCTTTAGCTTATGTGCTTTCAATCTTTGTAAACACATTAGTTTAGAATTGTTATTTGGCTGTTTTAAGTTTTTATTGCATAATTTTGTGCTATATTAGCTTATCTCTCAATTCTGTCATATTTAGTGTAATAAGCTAGCTGAGAAACTAGCTTATTTTTCTTAATAAGCTAGGACTTTTAGTGTTAAAATAGTTTAAGTAGGTCAATATAAGTAAGAGTAGATAAAAAGTTTTAAAAGTTTTAGTGTTAAAATAGATTTTAAAGTCACTTTGGTTTGACAGTTTTAAAGTAAAGGGGTGTTTGGCATAAGCTTAAAAACGGGTCTAAAAGGGTGTTTCATGGGTTAAGGTATTTGGGTTAACTTTAGCTTAAGTTTTTAAGCAATTTTAAGCTGTTTTTAGAAAGTTTTTAGTTTTAAAATGATTTTCTAAAGTTTTTAAAACTGTGTTCATCACTGTGAGATTTTTAAGGTACCACAAGTGCTTATTTGGTTAAGCACTTGTAGGTTTGAGTTTAAGTAGCAAAAACAGTTTGATTTGTGTGTCTAAAAGAGCTGTCCAAATAGCTTTGGTCCCTTGACTTTGTGAGTCAAAAACCACCAAGCCATTTTGGTCACAGTTTCTAAAAACCCAAAAGTCCTTTTTCACTTACAAAATTCAGCAAGTTAAATTGAGTTTTAGAGGCTAAAAATTGGTGCACAAACCCTCTTCATAGGGTACTCAATCTGTTTGAGCTTATTTGTGCTTTTAGAGCTTATTTGACAGCTTAAAATAAGCTGTCAAATAAGCCCTTGAGATTTGCCTTAAAGCTCCCCTGGTGCAAAGGGGAGACTTTAGGTTTAGTTTTCTCAGCCTTTAAGTCCACTTAAGCCCAAGTAATTGGCTTATTTCAAGAGCCAATAAGCTCTTGTTTAAGTCCTCAAAGTTTCAGACTTTAGTTAGCTTATTTGTTGGCTTATTTCTAAGCCCAAACATGCCATTTGACTGTTTTTGAGTCCCTTAGGCTGAGGGATTGCTTATTTTTTGATTTTGGCTTATTGAGCTTATTCCATAAGCTCAAATTGTTTCCTAATAGCATTTTAGGTTAGTTTAAGTAGTTGTTTAGCTTATTTACTCTTTTTCTAGCTTATTTGTCCTAGTCTTAAGCATTTTAGCCTTTAAGCTTTGTTTAAGCTTTTCTGTCATAATAAGCTTCCCACAGCTTATTTTATTTAGCTTTTCCTTTCCTTTTTAGCTTATTTAGGTTAGTTTATACCCCTTAGCTTATTCTAGTCTTTGTCTTAGCTTAATTCGACCCTAAGTCTAAAAAGACTTAGCCTTTTTTTGCCTTTAAGCCTAAATAAGCCATTCTGTCAAATATAAGCTTAATTTTAAGCTTATTGAGGGCTTTTCAGAAAAAGTTGTAGAAGACAAAGTTGTTAAGCCCCACGAGCTTAACAACTTTGCTTCTTTGAGTTTTCGAAAAAAAAAAAGGGAAGACACTTGGTCCGGGTGAGCAAGACTCGAACCCGGGACCAAGCGATACATCCCCTCTTTCACTCACACACCTTACCACTGCGCCCTTGGGTCTTTTTCGTTAAAGACTCAAGGGCATTTAAACTTATACACATTTTGCCCTTTAAGCTTAATAAGCTGTACAAGCTTATTCGGGGCTTATTTTGTAAGCAAACTTCGAGTTTCTTATTTTTCGTAGGATTGTTAAGTTGTAAAGTATTTTTAGAAAAATTTTCAGAATTTTTCGTAATCATTTACTATTTTTTATGATTTAATTTAGATAAAAGTTTATTTAATTCATAAAAAATACAAAAATTATCAAAAAAATATTTTGCTTTTTTAGAAAATTTTCTTTTATCATCTAGTTTGTAGGAAAAATATAAAAATTTTCGTAGGGTCATTTTTACAACTTTTTGTCTTTTAAAGAACGGGTCCGGGTACGGGATTTTGTTTTGACTCGTTTTTGGGTCAAACGAACTCCGTTTTCGGTCTAGTCTTTTTCATTCTTCGTTATTTGATCCCTAGAGTAGTTTAGAAGCAAAAATTTCTTCGTAGGGTTATTTTTAAAGTTTTTAGGTTTTCCCCCTTTTGTTCGGGATTCGGGCTCTCGTTTTCTAGTTTAATTTCGTAATTTCTAGGTTTTTCTTAAACGTTTTAGTCCGTTATTATCTAATTTGACTTTTTCAACTTCCCAAACCAATTCCTTCCTTCAAACTCAAATCTTCGATCGTATCGATTTACCAGTCCAGCCTCGTTGGGGATAAACGACCCGGGAAAGCTCTATACTACTTCTCGGTTTTATTGATCTTGTTGGTTTTTACACTTAGATATATATTTTATATTTTATTATATATTATATATATTTACGGTGTGAATCCAGCCAGTCAATTTTTGGCGCCGTTGCCGGGGAGGCTGTGCAACCGTTTATCGTTACGTTGATCAATTGTTTTTGAAATTGTGAATATTTTCTTTTATTATAAAAATATAAAAAAGTACAAAAATATTTTTCATTTCTTTTAGTATAATTATCAGATAAAAACCAAAGAAAAACCAAAAACATAAAAACATTGTCCATAAAAAAAGAAAATAAAATTCACAACTTGGTAAAATACCAAAATATAATATCAAACTTCTAATAAATAAAACCCGTCGCAGCGAAGCGCGAGTCTCAAAAATTTGTTATTTTACAAACATATATATTAAAATAAATTTGTCATTGCAAAGTGAAAACATAACACACATAAAGTAAATAATAAATATGTATAATACCAATCACGATAACTAAATCCAAAGAAACCCTTTTACCAAGCGACAACCTAGGAGAAAAAAAATCCAATTTGATCTTGTCGTTTCAATAATTCATATTATATTATTCTTTTCAATCAGTTTTCGCATAAACCAGATGGATTTTACGTTTGTCATCGCATCAGGGGTTAAACAATACATTTGATCGATCATGTCGGCATATATATTTAAACCCTTTTCTCTCTGGCGAAACATGACTCCCATCAAGCGAAACATGACTCCCATCAAGATTCCTAACTTCTTTCGATCTACTACCTTTCATCCGTAACGTACTTGCTAAGGCCCTGTTATCGTGAGTGTTATCACGTCGTGATGATCTCCCATGACGAAGTTTCTTACAGGTTTGCTTGCTTTGGAACCATAGGGACTGGTTTGATGTTTTAAGGTTCGTTCATTGTGTTTTGTTAGATCTGTTTTTTAGTTATCTTTCATTCATTGGTGTTCTTCTTTCAAGCCCTAATTCGATTTAGTGTTTCTTTTCCTAGGGTTTTGATTTCTACTTTTTGGGTTTCACTTTGATTATTCATTATAGGGGATGAAAATTGGAAGTCTTATAGATCTAAGCAGGATCAAACCCAATCAATCTCTCAATCAATTTTCGTAACTAACTTCCAGGGCCGTCTCATCGTTTTTTGTGGCCCTGTGCCAATATTCAAAAATACGTCTTGAAAAACGATAATGTAAAAATATTAGAGAAAAGCTTATTAGGGTGTTGCAAATCTCTTTAAAGCACCTAAACAATGGTGGCTAAATAACGTCTAGGAAATCATATATATCTTTGTTTATTTTTAAAGTGAATATGTATCGAACCAGAATTTAATTCTAAAAATAGATGAAAATATTTAGGAAATAATGCAAATAACTATACGAAGAAGATTTTGGTGGATTAAAAGCAAATATTTTTAAACTCATGTACCACACAACTGAATATATATGCATTTGTGGGTTTAATGAGATTAGACTCTTAAAGTTAGGCTAGAAATTTGGAGGCCCTATAGAAAATGAGGCCCTGTGCGTATGCATTTGTGGCACTTGCTCTTCACCGGCCCTGCTAACTTCCCCGATCACGTTACGGCTCGCGATCTTTGGAAGGTGTGTAATGATTATGGAGTCATTGTGGATGCTTTCATTCCTTACAAGAAATCAAAAGCATGTAAGCGATTTGCTTTCATCCGGTTTATTAAGGTTGATAATATTGATCGTCTTTTTACGAACTTGTGCACCATTTGGATTGGGCGCTTCCACCTTCATGCAAATGTTGCTCGTTTTCATAGAGAACGTAAACCTTCTGCTCGGGCAAAACGAATAACGTCATGTCTGATCAGGTTCTTCCATCTTTGATTCTTGATGACTCGTGTATTTTGGATAAAGATTTTAGCTTGTCACTTATAGGTAAAGTAAAAGATATCACAACCATGCCTAATCTATACGTTATTCTAGAAAAAGAGGGTTTTCAGAACTTGTCACTCATTTATTTGGGAGGCTTATAGGTTCTTATTGAAATGATCTCTACCTCTACTAAGGAGAAACTTTTGAATCATACAGGTGTGGGGTCGTGGTTCTCCTCTCTAAAACCAGCTTGTAACTTTTTTGTTAGTGATGAGAGAGTCGTTTGGCTTTCTCTCGAAGGCTTGCCTCTAAAAGTATAGACCCGTAATACATTTGCTAAAGTGGCATCTAAATGGGTTGATCTTGTTGAATGGTAGGAATTAGCTATCTATTTTGTAAGCGTTTGTGTAGATGTATCAAATCACTTAACAAATGACCAAGATAAGAAAGTTTAGAGAGAGAAAATTGGTTGTAGTACTTAGAGAGAGAAAGGAAAAGGAAAATGTATTATGTGAATAACCAAATGAACAACCAACCCTCTCCAAGGTGTGGAGAGGGGTA
>BQNB010027897.1:28083-42212 GCA_026074375.1 Tanacetum coccineum
TCATCTTTCTCTCTCTAGAAACTTTCCAACCTACTTCTCTCTCTAGTTCTTGCATAATATCAAAGATTACTAGTATTCTTCAGAAGCCATTGCTGTCAACTCCTCAAAATCAATATGAATAGTTTCAATAATTGATGACATCAAATAATGTTACTTTTATAGCATCATTTATCCCATGTAAATAACTCATTTAGTTTAGTTATTGCAAAGAATTGTTAATTAATCATTTATATTTGAGAATTGCAGTAATTATGGAGTACTTGGTGAAGATTAGCAAAAAGGCACGCATTCTGGAGCTTAAACGAAGACATTTAAAGATTACTGTTCTGACATCCAATACGCCGTATCCATCAAGGAAGATATGGCATATATGTGCCTGCACTTCACAAAAGACCACAAAGGAAACAAGATCCATACGCCGTATCCAGGAAAGACCAATGCGCCGTATTCAAACTATGGAAATAATATATTATGGAAGATATCAAACATGGTCCCTACTTCAAGAAACCCCCGATACACCATATTGACCGCAGTCAATATGCCGTATTGACCTTATTCCAGAACTTATAAATAGAAAACTCAAAAACGAGTTTTAGTGTGCTAAATCATATTTTTTATACCTAAACCACAAAAGTCGATTTTCAAAGGAGAAGAAGAGCAAAAGAGGTCCTGCAACGTAATTAATTCCATAGGAAACAACTTGCAATCACTTATACTCTTGTAATCGTTCAGTTTTTGATATCATTCGTTAATTCGGTTAGTTCGTGTTAACCTTGGCTAAAATTAATTACTTCATGTATTGATTAGATGTTTGATAGGCTAAAACCTTGGTATTAGCTATTATTATGAAAGATCAGAATGTTTGATTATTTTTATCGTCGATTGCTAATTTATCGTTGATTTGCTTGCTTATGGTTTATCAGATTATACTTGTTTACCGTGCTTTTTTAGTGCGACCGTATATCATTCAACATGGATCTAGTGATACGGACCAGAGTAATCTAGAGATGCCGAATGGCTCTCCATATAGTGATTTAGTATATCACTATACCAATAGGAATCACGAATTAATAACCTATCTTTGCCCTTCGATTGTGAGCTATAAGGTGGAGCTGCCATGTGACCCTTAGGGATTCAACTAGAACGATCTCAATTAATTGGTAAAACTTGGTTTATGGACTGACTAGTGTAAGTAGATTTTTGCCTTTAAGCAGTAAGTGGGTTTAAAGTCTCTATGACTAGGGTTTTAACAATGATCAACCAATGCATTAAGAATCCTTAAGATACAATATAATCAGCAAATAAGGATGATTTAAATAAAAAATATGCTGAGGATACGTTTAATTGTGGCAGAATTCTTCGTATCTAGGTCTTAGGAAGAAGTATCGCCTAAGTCTTAAGAATGATATGCCGCCTCGAGATAAGTAATCATTGCAATAAATAAACAAATCAACGTTTATGATTGGATTAATAATGGTTAATACTATTTTCTTATATTTGGCTAGACCACTCTTTTATCTTCTAATTATTTTCTTGCGTGAGTTTTAGTATCTTAAGTTTATTTTAGTCACCACAAAACCCGTACCAGTCTCTCAGGCTGAAAACCCCCTTATCCGTTAGATATAGGTTTAGCATAGGTTTAACATAGGTTTAACATAGAATAGAATAAACTTAGTTTAGATAACCAAAATATTAATAAATTGAAAGATTGTTTCTCGCTCTTAGTGATCGACACCCTACTTACCACGAAACTCCCATATGACCGGGTACACTGCCCGTTAAAGTATTGTTTTTGGAAAAGTCGGCAAAATATAAATTTAAAACTTGAAATCATAAAATCACACACCTTACTACAACATCAAGTTTTTGGCGCCGCTGCCGGAGACTAAAAATTTAATCTTGATTTTTATTTGATATTTTGGTTTTTAACATTAGATTAATCTAACTCTTAGGATTAGTGTAATATAGATTAGTGTATAATTCTGAATATTCGCTTGTATATTTGTTTGTTTAATTGATTATTAGTTTAATTGTTTGTTTGTTTAATTGTTTCTAATACACTCTTCTGGTCGATAACCTGATACGGCGTATCCACTTCTATTGGATATGGCGTATCCAACTTTCTTATCCAATATAGCGTATTCATTTAAAAGATTAATACGTATATTCAGATCCATTAAATACAGCGTATTGAGCATCCGTATATCTGTATTTTCTTTCTCCCAAGCCCTTCCTACTGATTGTTTATCCTATGTTTCAGGTAGTGCATGACAAGGAGTTTAACTAAGGAACTATTTACGCCCTTTAAGGAACCGGAACGAGAATTTCGATCATCTAGAAAGCTTCTCAAGACACTAAGTCTTGACGAATCAAGATCACCTGAATTCAATCTATTTTCTGATTTAGAAGAATATTCCGAGGAAGAAGTTGTAGAAACAATGGCGGAAACCATGGAACAGTACATGAGCAAAACTCGAGCTGATAATGGATCGGGAATTGCTAGGCCTAAAATCGATGACAAAGATAGCTTTGAATTAAAAGGCCAATTTACCAAGGAACTACATGACAACACCTTCAGCGGTTCGGATCATGAAGATGCGAACGAACACATTGAAAATGTTCTTGAGATTGTCGATTTATTCCATATCCCTAATATAACTCAAGACCAAGTGATGCTTAGAGCCTTCCCTATGTCCTTAACTGGAGCCACGAGTCGTTAGCTAAGAAACAAACCATTTGGTTCAATCACAACTTGGGAAGATCATAAGACAAAGTTTCTAAGCAAATATTGCCCACTTGCTCGTACTGCAAAGAAAATGGAGGAGATCAAAACTTTCAGTAAGAACCAGATGAAACCCTTTACCAAGCATGGGAGCGATTTAAAAAGTTCTTGATGAAGTGTCCTCAACACTATTTAATTGAGATGCAGTAGGTAATCTTGTTTTATAACGGATTGGATGTCCAAACTAGACAGATTCTTGATTCAAAAGGTGTCATACCATCTAAGACTGCTGCCGATGCAAAAGTAGCCATCCAAGAAATGGTTGAATACTCTCAAATATGGCACAGTGGAGCATCTAGGACAAGAAGTACTGAAACTTCTGACGGATTGGCAGCCATACAAGCATAACTTAATAATCTTAGAAGAGAAATCAAGAAGGTGAATGAAAAGGTTTATGCTGCTCAAGTAGGATGTGAACAATGTAAAGGACCCCACTACACCAAAGATCTCCTACTCAAGGAAGAAGATAAAACTCTTAAAGAAGCTTGCTACACTCAATTTGGTGGACCTTTCCAAGGAGGGGATATAGATCAACATCTCTAGGATTCTACCAAATGAACAATGCAAACCCTTCATACCAAGAACGAAGGAAATCTATGGAAGAAACCCTGAGCAAGTTTATGAGTGAATCAGCAAAGAGACATGAAGAAAACTCCAACATGATTAAAGAAATCTGAGCTTCGACTGATGCTGCCGTACGAAAACAAAAAGCTTCGATTAAAACTTTGGAGATTCAAATCGGGCAGATAAGCAAGGTAATAAAGGAAAGAGGATTTGGAATCCTACCTAGCTCTACTGAAGCCAACCTGAGAGATCATGTCAAGTCAATCTTGACCAATGTTGAAGCTGATTCAAACCTGATACGCCGTTTGGATCACCCCAATACACCGTATCCACTTCACAGAAAAAAAGATTCATGTTCGAGTCAAGACAAACGACAATCCCATTTCCAAGTCATTTGAATGATTACGACTATGAGGAAAATAAGGGATCGTATAGACCGTAATTCTTGGAAGCTTACTCATATGAAGCTTCACATATCGATAAATTCATACCCCAAAAAGAGAAAGACTCATGGATTAATGATCACTGTAAAGTTTATTATTGAATTTGTATAATTTTTTATAAAGTAAATGTAAATTTTGTTTATTTTTTATAAAGATTATGTAATTATGTAATTTTGTATAAGAACGACAAAATGAAATACTGTAATTTGAATTACAAGAAAATGTGAAAAGGATGTAACCTCACTTTGTTTAAAAAGCTACTTGACCATCTGCACCAAAACAAAAAGCCAACTAGACCATACAGTATAAATTAGCAAAAAGAAAAAATTTAAAAGCCACTAGAAGATAAAGTGTAATTTATTTCGGTGGATTATAAAAAGAGGCAATGTGGTATGCATTTCAACTTTGATGTGATTGGTGATCGTCTATTGTGAATTATTGGGCGTGTTTTATTTCACTTTTGGTAATGTAAAAGTTCATATCAGAAGTATATAGGAAATATAGGGATCGTCGGCATTGCAAAAATGATATCAACAAAGCTATATATAAATGTTTGTCTCTTATATAAAATTGTTTATATAAGTATAAAAGTATAGAACTTAAACAATATACAAATCCATATACTATATAAAAATATAAAACTTAAAAAATATACAAATCCATATACAAATTATATATTTTCTTTTTTAAATTATTGAATCGTTATACAAATTTTTTAAGAAATTTCCCTATTTGCCCCAATAGTACACACACTAATCACCTTTTGCCTTAAGTATTTTCTGTTTCCCAAAATGGCCTGGGAGACCAAAAAAACTAGGGAGACTTTCATGCAAAAAGTGACATGTGTCTTGGGAGACCTGGGTCCACTTTGGACACTTGTCAAAATTTGTGTGAAAGTCTCCTAAAAAAATTTTAAGTCTCCCAAAAAATTATGGTCTTCCAGGATATTTTGGGAACAAAATTTTTTTTGGAGCAAACATTACCAACACATGTATACTTTTGGGGCAATTAGAGAAATTTCTTAAATTTTTTACATAAAAGCTGTTGGTACACTCAGGTCGAATGGCGGAATTTGCAACCACCAACACAAAAACACATACATTATATGTTTACTTTGAACTTCAATCATGAATTTTCTACTTTGAACTTCGACTTATATGTTTACTTTGATAAATTATAATGCTTTTTTATATTTTTGTTGATAGATGATATATGTTGCTTAAAAATTCAGTATTATATGTTCAATAATTGACTTTTTACATGTGACCCGTGCAACACACGGGTATTACACTAGTTTTGTTAGTTTGTTAGGTTTTTATACTCAAAGAGTATTTGAGTTTGTGGTTTACACTTAAATGATGTTTAATGGACCGTTACAAATAGACCACATGAATGTAGCGGTTACAATTTGACTGAATTGATGACAATATCAATGTTAGCAGTTACAAGTTGACTGTATTAAAAAACGTATATGGTGAACAACATTGACTAATACGGTTTGTTACTTTCCTAATAAAGTAATCTTTTTTACTTAATTTTTTAAGACTTCTAAAAATGGCATGAGCTAAATGCTTTATAAAGTAGTAGAGATTAAGAGCACTTATAATTATATTGAATTGGTATAATTACATAGTGACTATATATTTAGAGGGAGGGGTATGGTGGCGAGGGAGCTCGTCACTTCCTACGTGGCTTCGCCACTTCCCTCGTCACCACACCAACCGAGCTCGCCACCGGCCAAAAACACAACCATTCGCCATCCATACGACGAAACTAGAAGACAAAATCAAATATATTAAACCGTTTGAAACCAACGGATACATTTCAAAATTTAAAAAAATTAATTTTTTTATACCCATTTTTCCCTATAAATAACACCCCATTTTACCAATTTAACACACACTTCTCTACAACAATATTATTATTACTCTAAACATATAATCTTCTTCTCCAAAAAAAAATGTCTCAACCACCAAATGAACAAAACCCGGGTTTTTTTACCCATCTTCTCCAATCCAACCAATACTCATCTTCGCCAAACCAATCGAATCCGTCTACCCCAAGTTCCCAACACTCAAACTCGTCGCAACCGTTTCCCCCTTATGGAACGCAAATGTCACCGCCCGAACATGCTTATCAATCACAATTGGCGTATCATCAAAATCAACAATACGGGTTCCAAGGTTACACGAATCCAAGAAATACGCAACCACACTTTTTTCCACAACAATCATCACAACCGCCATTTTTTTCACAACAATCATCACAACCACAAAGTTTTCCACAACACTCATCACAACCACAATTCAAAATACCCCAAGCCCAAGAACCCCGTGAACCTAAGCGAAAACAAAAAAGGACGGGGAAACAACCAGTTATCGAATTGGACGAGGGCGATGAAAATGAAGATATGGAAACAAGGCGACTCAATATCCGTTGGAATAACAAAGAAGAAATCTTGCTAGCCGAGGCTTGGATCGAGCACTCGCAGGACGCGAATATCGGAAAAGACCAACGGGATGAAATCTATTGGAACAAGATTTTTGAAGATTTCCACGACCGAACAACAGGTCCGGCGCGTACCAAAAATATGTTGACGGGGAAATGGACCCGAATGCACGGTGATTGCCAACGGTTTAACGCTTATTACAAACAGGCAAATCGTAAAAGCGGGGAAAATGAAGCTGACTTGATCGAGACTGTGAAGACGGTGTACTTGGAGCGAGTTGGTAAAAAATTTCAATACCCTCACGTGTGGAAAATTTTGAAAGAGTACCCCAAATGGGATGCGGCGGAGCCGATTGATGGAGATAATCTCCAAGAGGTGTTTGGTCCGGATAAAAGAGAACGTCCCGCCGGTAAACAACGTCCTGTGAAAAAACAAAAATCGGTTGAAACGTCGGGGAGCACCGGGGGAAGCCAATCGGAGTCTGTATCGTCACTTGTTTCTCAAGATTATAGACGTAAATGTGATGCTGCTGAAAGAGCGTACGAGGCGCAGAGGGAAAAAGATTTAGCTATCAAGAAGTGTGAAGAGATGAAGTTTCTCATGATCGATACTTCGAACTTGCCGCCTCATAAACGAGCCTTCATTGAAAGGCAACAAGCTGAAATAATGAAGAAATATGAAGATGCCGGTGCAGACGATGCTGGTGCAGACGATTAGATTCGTAATTTTATGTTTTTATGTTTCGTATCGTTTAATTTCCTTATGTTTCGTATTTTATTTTATGTTTTTTTTTATGTATTGTATTTTTAATTTGTGTGAAATAAATTATGTTTGTGTGAAAAAAATTGAAAGAAAAAAAATAGTTAGTGGTGGGACCCAAGTGAAGAGGTGAAGGTGTGTTATGAGTGAAGGAGTATTTTTGAGTGGGAGTGAAAAGCTGATGTGGCAGCCTGTGGGGCCCGTTTTGTTTTGTGGCTTAAGCCACCATACCCTACCCTCTAATATGATTCCAAGTTTAGGGGCCCCATTTCGTGTTTTGAAAAAATCAGATATACAGCTTAATATAGCTAGACGTATGTTAAATAATCCGTAACATCATAAAATGCTTCAGGGGTTAGGCATAAAGTCTTATACTTCCTCCGTCCCTAAATAAGTGTCCACTATTGACTTTCGAAGTCATCCTTCTTCAACTTTGACCTTAAATTATTTTGTTTGTGTTATATAATACTTGATGGAAATCATATCCATGAAAATACATTGAAAACCCAATCCATTCATATATTTTGCATCAAGTATTATATAACACAATCAAAATAATTTAAGGTCAAAGTTGAAGATGAATGACTTCAAAAGTCAATAGTGGACACTTATTTAGGGACGGAGGGAGTACTTTTTTTTATTAACACCACCAAAATATTGAATTTGCTTTATAAATCACCAAAGCTAATATCCACTTCGTCTATAACAAATCTGATAAAGAAAATGACAGAAATGTTCTTTAATTTATTAACTGCTTTCTTAACATCACATAATAGAAATAGTAAACAGCATGTTTTATATCTAAAATTATTAAAGGTTGTCTTCATCATCCAACGGGTTTTATGAAATCTAGTATGAACAGAATAAATTATATGGGTGGTCTTAATAAAAGAGTTGAATACTTTTGTTGCAATGATCACACTAACTCTTGTTCTACTTTTATCAGCTTGAACCAACGTTCCATTTTTCCAACTCTGCTATGGAAGCGACCAAGTGGGACTCGGGGTCATATAAAGCGTCTGAAGAGATAAGGAAAATATATGGTGAATCAAACCATTTAGATAAACAAGTAGGTGTAGTGTCAATTGTATTCGTACTTGAATCAGAATTCGAACAAGCTCGGACACGTATAAATGATCTTGAAAACGAATGAAGGTCATCAAAGAAAAAACTTGAACAATTCTTAAAGAAACTCAACGAAGAACGGGTCGCATGGCAGAGCCGTGAACACGAGAAGATACGTGTTGTTATTGACGATGTGAAATCTGAATTAATCCGGGAAAGAAAAAACCGTCAACGGATGGAAATAGTCAATTCGAAATTAGTCAACGAGTTAGCTGATGCTAAATTATCAGCTAAACGGTATATGTAAGATTACGAAAAAGAACGTAAAGTACGGGAATTGATAGAAGAGTTATGTGACGAGTTAGCAAAAGAAATCGGTGAAGATAAAGTGGAAGTTGAAGCATTAAAACGGTAAACATTGCTTATTTTGTTGCTTATTTTGGATATAACGAGTAAACATTGCTTATTTTAGGTTTTTAACTTGATTTGTGCGTTATAATTTAGGTCGTCACGAAGATATGTGTGTAAAAATGTCGATGCCGATATTGTTGGTAATTCTAATAGAGTTGTAAAGATGAAGATGATACTCAACTTCAAATAGTTCACAAAGTGCCATTTTGAACGAAAGTGGACGAGCATGTCCGTCATGGCAAAACTATTATCGGACTTGCTTGGGAGATGGACTTTGAAAGTTTTCTTGATCCCACTCTTGCTCTTGAGAACAGAGATACCCCTGAAGGCTTGACATAAATCACATGTGATTTTATTCAAATCACAAGTGATTTTGTTTTATTCAATAGTTAAATGTATCTTATTTTAATTGATTGCATAGTAATTACAAAAATTTGATCCAAAGATGTATTCAATGGAACAAGTCTCTTATTATAACTATGTTAGTTTCTTACTCATTCATACAAGTAATATAGATGTTGTTGAGGTAAATCACATGTGATTCGTACATGAATCACATGTGATTTGCGCATGAATTACATGTTTTTTGCGGTATCTTTATACTTGAGTTTATAATATGTTAATTACACATCACATGGTTTGTATTATATTTTTTTATGAATTTTGCGTATTGTGTTATGTCTTAAACTCAAACATAATATAAATAACAAAGAATGCAACATTCAATAACAAAAGTTTTCAAACACATATCATATTTCTCTTTTCCTTTGAATTTAACGAACAAGTTTTTTTGATAAAGCAAATTAGTCTTTTTTGACAATGTTGGCATTTCTTTTTCGGCTCCACTTTAACTTCAAGTGACTTTTCTTCCATTTTTCCATCATCTTCCTTTCACACCACATTTGTCTCGAGCCCGTGATGGATTTTTACATACAATTTCTTTAAGCATGTTAATCCGCATCAATGATCATATGACTTTTCTATTTGATGACTTTGAGCATATCTCTTTAAGCTTTATGAAATGATTACTTTTGAGTGGAAGCGTGTGGTCACGTGGATCAAGTTTTCCTAACATCTTTGCTCATGTTTATCATTAGTTGATTTTCCAATGAACTTCATATTTAGAATGTAAATGAACCTCTTGCAATCTTGTTGCTTCAATTGTATATGTTTGTTCCTTGACAGATTATTTTTTGGCTTTGTGTATTTGGTTTAAGCTCAATACTTCAACTTCGGATAGTCGTGACAACTAAATCACATGTGATTTGCGCTATAAATCACATGTGATTTTGTACTTAATTTTAACAATTTAATGTTTCTTTTTTTGCTATAAAGATATTGCTAAAAGAGTTAATCCAGCTAATGATGTGTTATGTTATTCAACTTGTGAAGTTGTTATCACCGAATGTCATTGTATGATTAGGTTTTAGGTACCTTATGTACATACGAGTGATGATTATTGATTGATATGAATATGTAGATCTTAGGTGCTTTTGTTTTAAAAAAATCATAATTGAAAAAAAAGAAGTTCAAGTCATAAGCCTTCTTCATTCCTTTGTATGTTGTATTTTTATCCAGGTTGATATGCAAATCACGTGTGATTAACCACAAATCACATGTGATTTACCACAAATCACATGTGATTTTTTCAATTATCAAAAGTTAAACATGTCTATGTATGTTTTTTTAATTATGTTTTTGTCAAATATCAAATGTTGTCAAATCACATGTGATTCATACTGAATTTTATTTACCATGTATACGGATCACATGTGATTCACACAGGAAACACATGTGATACTGATAGAAGAATCTCACAGCAAATTAATAGTTCATACTTCATGTAACAAACCTAATAGTCTACCATTGTCATTTTTAGATTAAAACTGAATCACAAGTGATTCAGTTTACAACAACAAAGAAAAAAGCATACTTGATTTACATTTTCCCAAAACAAAACACAACACAACAAAACATAATCACGTGTGATTTACTTCTTTCGACATTGTATGTCCCCTCAGTTGGTGTCTATGTTATGAACTGGATTTTATATTTGCAAAATAGAGGCTGCCCAACTTGGCTTACAAGTCCAGTTAATTTACTGACACATTTGTAATTTCTTACTGTCACACATCATCAATAGTTAATAAGGGATCAAAGAAATATTGCCCTTATTAATGACACTATTAAAGATAGAATCAGAGACCCAAAAACGAAATCAATTTGCAAGTTATGTCATTTGATAAAAAGTGTTAAAGATAAGGAGCCTGATGTTGTAAAGGAGAAGGAGTCGTTTGTTGTTAAAGACAAGGTGCAAAATAATTTATTTAATAAAGATAAGGAGTCGATGTTGTGAACGATGTTGCGAAGGATTTTTTGCCGGATGTTGTTTTGGAGCAGGTTGTTGCAAATAAGTTGTTTTCGGATGTTGTGGAGGATAGGGTGCTGGATGATGTGGTTAAAGATAAGGAGTCGGATGTTGTGAAGAATGTTGTGAATGATGTTGCGAAGGATGTTGTGTCAGATGTTGTTTTGGAGCAGGTTGTTTCAAATATAAAGTTGTCGAATGTTGTTAGTAAGAAGAGAACGCGTCGGACTGAGCTTCCAAAGTTAAATGCGTCGGCTGTGGCTGATAAGCATGGTGTTGATGTTGTTTCTGATAATGTGGCTGATAAGACGGGTGTTAAATGCGTCGGATGTTGTGTCAAATGTTGATGTTGATGTGATTTGTTTTATTTTGTGTTTTGTGAATGGTACTGTAGTTTTGGTATATGTTAGTATAATTTATGGTAGCTCAGGTTGTCGATGGTAAAACAGTAGCTTATGTAACGGGTAGTAGTTATGAGTTTATCAGTCTTTGAAATATATCTTTTTGTAGATGCTAAACTAACAAACATAAGTCAAAATGTGATTTTTAGAGGAATCACATGTGATTGCAGAAGAATCACATGGGATTCTAGATGAATTACATGTGATTTTACAGGAATCACATGTGATTCTAGATGAATTACATGTGATTTTGATGAATTACGAGTCATTTTTATACATAACATTTGATCAAGTAACTAACAAGCATTTTTATTAAGAAAATAACACACTATCAAATATTATTGTTATCAGTATATTAAAGTAAAAAGAATTCATAAACTTAAAAGTATTCAAAAATCAATCTAAAAATTATTGAAACATCAAGTAAAAAGAATTCATAAACTAAAAAGGAGGATTCGATGTCTCGTGTATTTCTCGAAGGAGGATTCGACACATCAGCCTTCCCTTCATCCTTGATTATTTTCAACTTTTCTACAAAGCACCCAACTTCACTTCATTTTTGTTCAACAAGAATAAAGAATCGTCTACCAGAAAGCGATCTTGATCTGTTACAATCATGGTTGGTTCTTGAATGCCTTTAGCAGCCACGTGTACTATTTTGTATCTTGATGTAAAAGCATTCCCGAACCATGTGTGACACAACATCTGTGATTATCGGCACAAGTAAATGGAACAAACACCATGTTGTACCTATATAATATATCAGTGGATTATAAAATCAGAATGTGATGTATCTATAACCATGAATCACATGTGATCAGGTCTGAATCACATGTGATTAAGAGGGAATCACATGTGATTCATTGTATTTCTTTTGTTGTTTGTCACTATGTTGAGGATCTAGAGTGTCGACACTAAAACCTTTTGGAGTTCCCTCTTTGTTACACATGATGTACTTGTGTTTTAGAACTCCTGATTTTGTTTTTCTTTACCCCGACCTTTTAACTTCAAACCCTCTCATTTCAATGTATTTTGTATACATATCAATAGCTTCATCTAATGTATCAAATTACGTCCCCTCAACTGGTATAAGAATTCCTTCTATATGAGGCTCCCAATATATTGATACACCAGGTGTTTCATTATGCTCATATAAAGTTGCTCTTGGTGTTTTCATACAACATGTATATCAAAAAACATAATCACATGAGATTCATGATAATATAACAACTGAATCACATGTGATTTAACCTATGCTAATTTGTTTCAATCTATAACAACCAAAAGAGAACACTATAATCAAATGTGATTAACCAGAATCACATGTGATCACCAGAATCACATGTGATTCACCAAAATCACATGTGATTCACTCCTTAAATTAAAACCAAATCTTGTTTGTTTCAATCTATTCTAATTTTCTTATAACAAGCCATTACAACACACTAGAATCACATGTGATTGTGATTTGTTTCATCACAGAACAATACAACACTAGAATCAGATGTGATTTGAATTTATTCATAAAAAAACACTTCCAGGCAGAATCAAAACTTAAAATATAAGAAACAAAAATCAAAACCTAAAAAATCACATGTAATTTTACCTGTAACAACATCTGGATCTTCAAGTATCTTATTCAAGCTCATTATCAGATTCAACTACATGTTTGTTTAGATCGATTTGTTTAACGACTTTAATAAAATCATTCAACTAATTTTCATCCATTTTAACAGTGATTGTGTGATTTTCAGGTACATCAACGTTTTTCCGGTGAAGTTTATGGTGGTCCCAGCGAGGTTGTTGGGTTTTCGACGATTGTTGTTGTTCTTCCGGTGTATATAAACGTGAGCAATACTGAAGCTCGATGGTTGTTACGTTTTTCCGGCGAGGGTTGTGGTGTTTCCGGCGAGGTTTTTTGTGTTTCCGGCGATGGTTGTTGTGATTCTGGCGAGTGGGTTTTGGTGGGTGACGAGGTGGTTTTGGGTGGGGAAGAGATGTGTGTGTTTTTTAAGAGAGAGAAAGTGATGTACTAAATGAAGGATAGAAGAGATATTTTGAGTTTATATATGATTGGGAGGAGGGTTACCTACCATTAGATTGAAATGAGACCAATGGTCAAGATCACCTCTTTTGTTCTTTGAGTTGAGTATGTTCTTCATTGATCTCACCTCATAATACAAGTACACATTACTATACACCACAACCATGCTAATAAGGTGTCAAATTTTATGTTATTTTATCATCAAATTATTCTTATGTCATTTGTAGAACATTGCAAGTAATAGTATGTTTCTACATATATCAACATTCTGGACTATAAAATAATGACTTATCAACATGAAATATATAAAAATTTGTGAGATACATAAGGCTTAAAAAAGAACGAAATCGTAAAAAAACAGACGAAATCGTAAAAAAACGGACGAAATCGTAAAAAACCAGACGAAATCGCAAAACAACGAACAAAATCGTAAAAAAAGGACGAAATCGTAAAAAAACGGACGAAATCGTAAAAAAAGGACGAAATCGTAAAAAACAGACAGAAACGTAAAAAACGGACGAAAACGTAAAAAACTGTCAAAATCGTAAACAAACGGACGAAAACGTAAACAAACGGACGAAAACTTAAAAAACGAACGAAATCGTAAAAAAAAGACGAAATCGTAAAAAACGAACGTAAACGTAAAAAAACGAACGTAATCGTAAAAAAACAGACAAATCGCAAAAAAAAATGAAATCGTAAAAAAACAGACGAAATCGTAAAAAAACGGACGAAAACGTAAAAAAACAGACGAAAACGTAAAAAACTGTCGAAATCGTAAAAAACGTCTGTAAGCGTACATAAACATCAAAAAACTTATAAAAACGTATAAAATGTAAGAAA
>BQNB010027898.1:0-55883 GCA_026074375.1 Tanacetum coccineum
TTACAGGACCCCTACATGATAACCAAAAGCTTACATTAACCAAAAGATTACATGACCCCTACATTTTTAACTAGTCAATTCATAAAGACATACAATACAAACATAAACCAACTGAAACATAATAACATCTTCATTCTTCGAGCTTTCCTTGCATTTTTCATTGCTTTAGCTTGAAGACTGTTGATGTTTCTCAATAAGCCAGGGATGATCATAGTGGATCTTGCACACATTGATGGATCCACCCACCAAACGTAACGACATGGGTTTACCTTAAAAATCAACATTTTGAATTAGGTTAACACATTACAACATCAGTTAACTATAGAACACTATCAATACTTACAGTTCTAGCACAACAATGAAATCGTCGACCAGGATTAGCAGGTGTCCATGAAGTTTGAATTATTGTTGGTACCCTACAAAAACAATTTCTTAGATCCATGATTAGGGTTTCTTAGATCTAGTGTGTTTTTGATTTGGGGATTTTACTATGAGAGAGAAATAAATAAGAGTAATAATGTTAAAAATGGTAGGTGGGTGAATATAATGTGAGGTTAATAGAGGCAGTGTTAGATGGGAAAGAAAAGGACGAAAATACCCCTCTAGTGGGGCCCAAAAAACTGGCCAAGGATGTATTGTGGCAAACGTTTGCCTAACGGGTGATGTAAACTGCTAATAGTTTCGACTAGGGATGTATTAAGTGAGAAAGTTGAAACCAAAGGGATGTATTTTGTAGTTTACTCTAGATTTTTTATTCAAAAGAAAACTTATTTTTACGACAAAATAATAAAATATTATTATTTTAATAAGTCGACTAAAAGACGAAAAATATATATTTTATAAATATAAAGTATGAAACTTCTCTAAGTTTTTTATGAAAATAAACGTTTAATTTCCTATAAGCTATACAATTAATTAAGGTAACTAAGGTTACCGAATGGATTTACCGAAGTATAAATTAAGGTCTATTATTTAGTTATCTTATATTACTTAACTATTTCACTTAGATAGTATAAGTATATTATACGAAAGTATGAATTGGAGTATGTTATCTTGAAACTAAGTCATCAACCATCACACCACTGATAACGTTAAGGGTGACCGTACAACGCATCTGGCCTCTATGCATCAACCTAGAAAACATCTTTGGAAGCGTATATCTGAAATGGACATTAATTGGACTAGGTCGTGTTCGGACGTCATTGCATTTGCTTGTTTGATCTTGCTATTGTCACCTTGTTGAGGTGAGTTCTCGTAGCCCCACTTTTTAAATCTTTTTCGTTAGGGGAAAATGATACTCAAATCTGTTTTGAACTGATTTTTTGTACTGTGCAAAAGTTGATTTATTTTTAGAACAATGTTATGTGCCTATGAATGATATGTGAATGACATAAGTTTTGGTAGAATATGCTGCGTGGGACTTTCTGTGTGGATCTTTTGTGTGGGACTTGTGATCTTCCGCCTTATATATAGCTCCAGCTGGTCGGCTTTAGGTGCGTGTGAATTGAGAATTGAGGACATTGCATGGAAATGGTCCATATGGATGAGATTTAGATAGCATGGAGTTGCTATGGTTGGTAATTGAACATGTTGCATGTATTCACTGTCATATTGCACAATTATCCACCACTTAAAATATTGGCACAACAACTGGGTTTTCTATCAAACCTACGAGCTCACCAACATCTTTGTTGACCTTTTCGAGTATCATTTTCAGGTGTTGAGAATGATCAGTGAATCCGAGTTGCAAGTTTTAGCAGACCTTAAGAGCATCCTGTATGGATTGCGTTCTGAGAAATTTGGCATTGAGCTTTGTGTTGAACTTAAGTATTTTGAGGATTGTTGTTTTAAGACTATTATGGACCCCTGCGTGTGTATTTATTTGTATTTGTGGAGACTATTTGAGGTGTTCTTGTTGGGACTTCACTCAAGTCTGTACTTGAGGTTGAAGATCATCATGATACTTTTCATTAATGCATTTTAGTTTTCTCTATCGTATACCTTGTGTTATGATTGATCATTTTTTGTCGCATACCCGTGTTTCCGCCTATGTCGGGGTGTGACGAAATATAATTGAATTGATATATTTATATGCAATTTTACATTAAAAAATTTTAGCTCCAACTAATTCGTCAAACAACTTTATAAAAATATAAACAACAACTTTTTACTTATAAGATAAGCTCTAGCCTCAGCCCTAGCTCCAGCCCGAGCCCAGCTCCAGTTCATTACACCAAACACATAATTGATAATAAAGTTATCAATGATGAAGTTTAGTACTCTGAACTTGGCTAAATGACTATTTCACTACTCTAAACTTTTAAAAGTGCACCAAGTAACCAAAACTTGGCCAAGTGAAAAATCTTCTACCCTATACTACTGTTTCCAAGTGTAAAACGGAAAGAAGAGAAATAAAGAGGATAAAGAAGAGAGAATAGAAGAGGAGAGGGAAAACATTTGATTTTAGTTATGTGTTCCCGAGTTAGAAAGAAAAGAGAAGAAGTCGGACAAATTAAGCCTAAAATTTCACTTCTCTCTAAATCATCCCAATTTGGGAAGAAGATTAGGAGGGAGAATTTGACATAATTCACTTCCCTCTTCTCTTCTCTTCTCTCCAAAAAAACTCAAGAACATAATTATTTTTCAATTGTTTCTCCACTTCTCTTCTTTTCTTTCCAAATAGAAACTCGGGAACAGAGAAATTTAACGGAGGTTATCCTCAAAATTAATATTTATAGCATGACTATCAAATTAGGATAGAAGCAAGTCGAGTCAAGCCCATAATTGCTAAAGCTCGAGCTCGGCTCGTTTACGATCATAAGTGTCGAGGTTGAGCTCGTTTAGATCCTTAAGATTTTGGCTCGAGCTTAGCTCGTAACGAGTCAATCTTATAAAAACTCAAAACATAATTGCATGATAATATATTAATTCTTTTATAAAAAACAATGATACGTTGAAATCTTGTTAGGCTCGAAATCTTGTTAGGCTCTCATCTAACAAACAAGTTCAAACCTTAGCTTTATATATGCTTTTATCACGCATAATTGCATATGTATACGTGTATATTTATAATAAGCAAGCTCGATCCTAATATACTAAGCATACCAAGCTCGAGTTGAGTTTTATTTGCTTATCACAAAAACGTACCGCTAGCTTGTAAAGTATGTTACGAGTTGAACTCGATCTAAAAGTATAAGGTTCAATTCAATCTCTAGCTAAATGTATTGAGCACGAGCTCGAATCGGCTTTTTTCTACATTACTACCCTAATTTAGTAGTTTGGTAATTATACTATGAATATTTTATAAAAGGATAATGCCCATTATATTTCTAGCGAGCTTAACTGTTAATTGTGTATATGATAGTAGAAATTACACTCGCTAAATTAAAGATGTGATGTTACACTTTCAAAGTTCGTGGTGCTAAAAATTAAATTTGGCCAAGTTTAGGATGTACATTTTTGTTAGACGCATAAATTATTGGCACAAGTCATTGTGGGCTTGAAGTCCATTAGATCTAATGGACTTCAAGCCCACAATGGCTTGGGCCAATAATGTCTAGGAAAGATTCACCAATAAAAATTGCTATCCTCCGGTCATCGGCTACTTGTCGGTGATCCGGAGGGATCTTGTTTTTTTTCCGCTTTACAGTTTTTATTAATTTAGGATTTTACTTTTCGTATTCAATGCATAAACTCTAAACCCTAACCGTCAAAACACAAAAAAAATTGTTTAGTTGCCTTGATCAACCCTTTTTTCTCATCTGATTGTTTTTCGTTGTCTAAGAATCATTGGTACGTTGAAAACACAAGTTTGTCCCAACTAATTTGGCCGCTCCCTCCTAAAGGCAAAATAAGCTATGACGTAAAAAAATAGCAAACGTCATAAAAAATGGAGGAAACTGCGAAGCAATATATACAATTATGTCGTCAAATACAATTCAATCTCCGTGCAAACGAGCAACAAAGAAGAAAAAGAGAAGAAGAATCGGCTTCAACATTCATCCAGTTTGTCCGTATCGAAGACCCCGTTCAAACTGCGAGGGAGTGTTAGACGCATAAATTATTGGCCCAAGCCATTGTGGGCTTGAAGTCTATTAGATCTAGGGTTTAGTAGCTTATTCCCAAAGCTATGTTCTATTATAAATAGACATGCTTTGTTATGTAATGAAAGCAATCCAATCAATATCAATTTCTATTATCTTTCAATTTTAGCCACAAAAAATTCTTAAATCTAATCGGAAAAACAGAATTCTGATGTTTTGATAAAAACAAAATGAACCCATTCTTACGCCCATGATTCACCCTTGATGGGTCAAGTCCAGCTAGTTACTCTACATAACAACATACATATAGGGGTGTAACCTAGAGACAACTTACGAGCTACTCGGGATCGACTCGTAAACTACTTGAAATCGACTTGATGTAAACGAGTCAAGCTCGAGTTCGAGCTACTCGAGTATATCTTCGAGTCGAGTTCGAGCTCGAAAATACTCTGCTCGTAAAGCTCGCAAGCCTTATCGAGCTTCAACTAAATTACATTGTTACCCTTTTATATTCATATATTTACTTAACTTTCATACAAATCGAGTCGAGCCGAGCTTTATATGTCGAGTATTTATCGAGTTCGAGCCTTAGATGTGGAAATAATCGAGCTCGAGTCGAGCTTCGAGCTCGAGTTTTGTATGGCGAGTCGAGCTCGAAATATAAAGCTCAACCGAGATCGAGTCGAGTTTCGAGCTCGAGTTTTAGTATTCGAGTCAAGCTCGAGCTTGGCAGTACTCAGCTCGACTCGACTCGTTTACACCCCTACATACATATACAGGGGCGGATCTACGTTGCAGGTAGTGAGGGGAAATGCCCCACATAAACCTCTGCGAGAGTAGCAAAAATTAGTAGAAAAATGGTTAAAAAATATGCAAAAAATCATAGTGCCCCCATCCCAGTTTATAAAGTGCCCTCCATACATGAAGCTAAGATTCACAATTGCGTATTAATTTATTGTTCACGGAATCGATTGGTGGGTGAAATGGAAAATAAATGGTGGACGGGAACTTTGAAGAAGAAGGTGAAATTACCTTTAAAATTTGGGAAAGAGTGTTAATTTGCACACTCTTTAAATTGATTGGCACACTCAAATTATGTATGTTTTGACATTTGTATCCTTACACCACTTGGTAGAGTATGTTAATATTAAGGGTATAATAGTCATGACACACATCTTTTTGAGTGTGCTGTTGATACACACTGTGACGGCCTCTGTTCCATAGGTCAAGGAGAAAGAGGTATCACCGTGACTTGACTTATTCATCGTATGATGGGGCCAAAGGACATGGGAGAGTTCTTCTATCTAATTCTTGTTTCCTTCGCCCAAGCGGGCCTTGATCCCTTCACCCAAGCTCCTATTTGCTCTTTCCACGAGTCCATTAGACTGCGGATGTTTTACCGAGGCAAAGCGTTGTGTGATGTTCAACTTTTCACACCAATCCTTGAACGGGTTGTCGCTGAAATGTTTACCATTGTCAGAGACTATCTCCCCCAGAAGGCCAAAGCGGCACACTATGTTGTCCCACACGAACTTCTTCACCTGACTGCCGCTGATTGTCGCCACAGCTTTTGCCTCTATCCACTTTGTAAAATAGTCCATAGCGACTATCAAAAACTTGACCTTTCCTGGTCCCTCCGGGAAGGGACCAGCTATGTCAATTCCCCACTTGTAGAATGGCCATAGAGCCGTGATAAGAGTCAGCGGCTGTTAGGGGTTTCTTGGCACGGGACGATGTATTTGACAATCTTTACATTTGCGTATCATATCCCGTGCATCCCGATGCATGGTTGGCCAGTAATATCCCAACCGCATGGCTTTGGCCACTACGGACCATGGTCCTGCGTGCATACTGCATGACCCCTCATGAATTTCTCGGATCACATAATTCGCTTGGAGTGGTCCGACACACCTTAGCCACGGCTTTAGAAACGACCGCCTGTAAAGAACCCCTTCCAACAATTCGTACTGTCTAGCCTTGATACGGAGTTTACTTGCCTCATTTCTATTGTCTGGAAGGGTCCCATCTTTTAAATATTCCATTATTGGTGTCATCCATGTTGGTCCATCTTCCTCTACTACTGTCGCCACTTCCCTCTCTTGTATAGATTTTTCTTTAAGTACTTCGACCAAGACCTGTTTTGATAAGTGCGCAAAGCTGGTTGACGCAATCTTGCTCAGGGCATCCGCTTTCTTCTTTTTACTTCTTGGGACTTGGCTTATAGAAAAGTTAGCGAAGCCACTGACCATACTTTTGGCCTTCTCAAGGTATTTAATCATATTTTCTTCTTTGGCGACGTATGTCCCTAGGACTTGGTTTGCCACCAGCTTAGAATCTACACTCACGTGCACATTGCGCACTCCCATATGCGCTGCGATCCGTAGGCCAGCTATTAATGTCTCATACTCTGCCTTGTTGTTAGAAGCGGTGAACTGAAACCTTAGCGCGTAGGTAAACTTCGTTCCCTCCGGGCTTGTCAGTATTAAGCCAGCACTTGATCGGTCTACACATGATGATCTATCCGTGAATAGTATCCACGGCTCTTGCGGAGTTTCAACCACTGATGTATCTGGCGGAGCTTCGTCCAGCTTCTCTATAAGAAAATCCGCTAGGATCTGTCCTTTCACAGATGTCATCGGTCGGTACGTAATATGACGCTTCATTTTTGTAATCGCCCTGCTATGTCGGGACGTGATATTATTTGTTTGATGGGCTGGTCAGTGATAACTGCGATAAGGTGCGCTTGGAAATATCTTCGTACCTCTTGGCGGCAAAAACCAGGGCTAGGACTAGCTTTTCCATTGGGGTATAGTTTAGTTCGGGGCCCTGCAGTGCGCGGCTTACAAAATAGACTAGTGTCTGAACCGTGCCCTTTCAGTCATTAGGACCGCACTAATAGCTCCGTGGGAGGCGGACATGTATACAATCAGTTCCTCCTTCGGTTTGGGTGCTACCAGCATGGGTAGCTCCGACAAATGTTGCTTCAGTTGCTTAAAGGCTTGTTCCGCTTTTGGTGTCCAATGGAAGTCACTCTTTTTGATGCACTTCTTCAAAGTTATGAATAGTGGTAAGGACTTTTCCGCCGACTTGGAGAGGAATCTGTTCAGACTAGCCAACTTCCCATTGAGACTCTTGACCTCTTTGATTGTCCGTGGGGACAGGAGTCGCAGCACAGCTTCTGTCTTGTCTTGGCACGGTTTTATCCCTTTCGAGCTAATCATGTACCTCAAGAACATTCCTTCCACTGCCCCGAACGTACACTTTTTGGGATTGAGCTTCATATTGATTTTCCGTAACGTATGGAACGTTTCGTCTATATCCCTTAGCATCTCTGTTTCTGTGTGACTCTTAATAACCAAGTCATCGACGTACACTTCTATATTCCGACCAACTTGGTTGTCAAAAGCTTTGTCCACCAGCCGCTGGTATGTGGCGCCAGCGTTCTTGAGGCCGAAGGGCATTTTGGTATAGCAATATACTCCATGGCTGCTGTGGAAAGACGTCTTTTCTTCATCCGATTCTGCCATCTGTATTTGGTGATAGCCTTTGTAAGCGTCCATGAAACACTTAAAGGGGTAACCACAGAGAGATTCAACTTTCCAATCGATTTTTGAAAGGGGGTAACAATCCTGCGGACAGGCCATGTTTAAATCCGTGAAATCTGCGCACATCCTCCAGCTACCGTCATGCTTCTTTACCATAACCGGATTGGACAGCCAGTCGTGATAATAAACTTCTCTCATGATTCCTGCCTCTACTAGTTTTTGTACTTCAGCTTGGATGGCTTTGGCACGTTTTGGGGCCTGGCCCCTTTTCTTTTGTCGAACAGGCGAATATCCTTCCCGGATATTGAGCCGATGTTCAGCTACTAATCACGGTACTCCTGTCATGTCGGTTGGCTGCCATGCGAATATATCCAAGTTTTCCTTAAGGAGCGAGCATAGTTTCGTTCGTCCTTTCGCTGATAGCGTCCCTCCGATTGCCACTTCCTAATCCGGGAAATTCAGATGGAGAGCTACTTTGAAATTTTCATGACGGACTATAGCCTCTTTGAGGGTCTCCTTAGATGATATGATCACAGTGGCGCACTCAGTGGGTATCAAGATAATGCTACGAATAGTGACTATTCCTCTGTCAACCGGGAACTTAAGCATTCTGTGGGCTGTGAATGGTACTGTGATTCGTCCCGATACGTATATAAGGATAATATCAATTATAATATATCATAAGTATTCCGTAAGGATTTTAGAAAATTACTTTTATCCAAAGTAAAATTCAAAACCTTCCCGAGTCGTATCCCGACGAAGCGTGAATTGAGAATCTCATTTAAGTTCGTGATCGCTTGATTTGAATAATTTCAAAGATTTGAATTTGGATTCTATTTCTACTTATGAAATGCAAAAACAAATAAATGCAAGCTAACAATTAAAGCAAATAAGGATTTAAGCTAAAAATGATAACGGGAATTCTAAAACGCGACTAATTACCTAAACTATTAAAATTTAACCCTAAAAATTATTTTTTATTTTTTTATAAATCCTAAATAACTAAAAATAATTTTAGAAAAAAAGAATTATATTTTTTTTTACTTTTATTTTATTTATTATGAATTAAAAACACTTTTATTCTAAATTAAACATTAAAAATATTAAACTAATTATAAAAAATCTAGAAAAATTACTGAAAATATTTAAGACTAAAACTAATGTAGGAAAAATAGAACTAGCAAATAATCCCTACGGTTAAGCTGTTAAAATAAGCAAATAAGCTAAAAAGCCAAAACTGAAAAACTTGCATAAGATGATAATGGAATGGAGTTATGACAGAAAAGTCCCAAGGGCGCTAATGGTAAAGGGTGTGTGTGTTAAAACGTTGGGTGTGTGAAGGGGAGGTCACAGGTTCGAAACCTGTGACTCTCTTTTTAATGAAAACATTTTTTTTATTTTCTTTTTGAAAAAGCTAAGCTATAAGCTAAAATGAGAAACTTTAATAAAAACACTTTTTCTGAAAACTACAGATAAGCTAGGAATAAGCTAAAAAGAAATGAACAGATTGATTAGGAAGCTTTTCAATTAATAAGCTAAACTTGTTTGGCTTTCAAAGACTTAACAAGCTAAAGTGAGGACTGAAAAGCTAAAATCAGATATAACCCTAGACCTAATAAGCACCCATGCTAGGAAATAAGCAACCCAAATAAGCTGAAGGTCATGTAAAAGGCATATAAGACAGCAGACTATAAGCACTTGTAAATAGCTAAGAGCTAACAACAGATGAAGAGTTATACCTAATAAGCATGTAGGACCAAAAATAAACTAACTCTATAAGCTGAAAAGCACCTAAGACAAATAGCACTTAAAACAGTAAAGAAGGCCAAACCCCTATTTTTAAGCAATCTCTAAGAACTAAAAAGCAAAGGAAATGAGCCAAAAATGGAAAACAGATTTAGACTAGGACTAAATTGACACAAATAAGCAAGAATTGAGCAAATAAGCTAAGAAAATAAGCTAGAAAAGCAATGATGAAAAAGGTCAGTTAATGATGATCAAAATCAGTATATATTGAACCTTGTTTTTGGAAAATGTTAATTTTTAGCCCTAAATTTAAGCTAGAAAAAGTTGTTTTAAAACCTTAAAAAGTAAAAACAGATTAAGCTTGATACCTAATGAACTTATACTATCAGATTCAGAACCTAAAACAAGCTTAATCTAACTAGAAAATGCTATTGAAAACTGGACTTTTAAAACTTTGGAAATAAAGACTTAGACACTCTTTGACAGAATTTGACTTAGACCAAAGGACAATTGCTTACTTAAAACAGATCTTTTCTACTGCATTTTGAGCCTTAAACAAGCAGGAAAACAACACCAACAAGCTACTTATGAAGATCTAATCAAAATAGGCTAAATATTAAACTAGATTACCACAAATTCAAACCATGTTTAGATAATACCTAAAACTTGATATTCAGACTTTAAAAATTTACAAAAACTGACTTAAGGACTAAATTAAGGCTTGTTGAAACTAACTTAAGTGCCAAATTGACTTAGGCAGTACTAACATGTGTTAGTTCTGCTTGTGCCAAACACTCCATTAAAAATCCAAATCTCTTTTTAAGCTACAAACAGATTTCAAAAAGCCATAAATCCTAAAAACAGATTAAGCATTCTATCTTATAAGAACAACTAAGCCAAGATCTAAGGAAAATAAGCATCTAACAATAAGCTACCTCAACAAGTTGTTTTAATTAAAACTATGCTGCTTGTTCCAAACACCCCTTTAAATTTGTAAAACTCATTTTTACACTAAATCGGACTTAGAAAACTTATAAAAACTAAAAACAGATTAAGTCTAAGGTTAAATAAGCATAATAAATGTGACAATCCGTCAATTTCAGGTCGTTATTTTATTCTCGAGTATTAATTATAGTTTTCATTTTTATGTTGAGATATGAACTCACGGCTAACCGGGAAGAAATTAGGGCTTACACTTGTAATTTAAGTAACGTTTATGAAGAACCGGCGAATTCTACGTTAAGCATCGACGTTTATATTTTCAAAATGCCGTAGATATAATTTTGTTGCATTCGTTTTTATTTTTCGTATCTCGTACTATTTTTACTTTTTACGAAAAACGACTACAAAACGTACCTTTTTAAATATCGGACTTTGAAAATACCCGTATTTACAAATTTTGGGGCAAGTAATAAACTCACCCCACTTATCTCAACCCTCATAGGGGCGGAAATAGCAAGGTGGGAGATGCCACCTTGTGATTGAACCTCATTTCTTGAGGTAACACTTGGCACTTTGGGTCTAAGACATACTTAAACCCATTTTTGACCAATTTACACACACATATCACATATTTACACAAAAATTCTGCATTTCTCTCTTCCTCTCACCCCTTTGACGCCACCAACACTCACACAAACACTCATTTCACAAATTTTAAAGATCAAACAAAATAACCACACTAGTAAACATGAATATCTAGTGTAACCCTTGTATTTTGGGAGTGATTTAAAGAAGTATTCAAGAAGTTTTACATACATTTTGGGGCTGAAGTTAAACAAGTTTTTATCAAGTTATTTTGGGTAAAGAAAATGGTGATAAAAAATAATATGGGTGAAGATCAAGCTTGAAGTTGAAGTCTTGTATATTTCTTTTGATCATTTGATCTCTCATCCATTTTTCTTGTGGTAAAACTTTATAAGTTTTGTTATCATTTTATTTTGATTTCAAAATGTATATGTATATGTATGATGTATGATGATCAAGTAATAAAATGGTTCATGCATGCATAGATCTAGGTTAAAAATGGCTTAATCAACTATTGAAACTAGCTAGAAATCACTAAAAATTATAGGCTGATGTTAACAGTAAGTTCTGGAATTTTGAGTAACTTTGAGAGTTGATTTGAACACTCTAGGTTGTAGACAAATGTCTTGTGATCATGTAGCAAATTGGATCCCCATTGGAATGTAAAAATTGAGTAAGTTATGGTCAAAATACTAAAACTAGTTGATTCTGACCTTGCTGTACAGATGATATAAAAAGTCATATTTACGGACTGAGTTGGTTAAAACTTTAAACCTATGAGACCTACATAAATTCATGTAGATTCCAAATCAATTGGATAGTCAACCAACTCTTTATGGTTTGTAAATGGCATCAAAAATGGTGAAAGTGAGATTTCAGTCCGAATTTGTAACTTGACCTTTATGTAGTAAATTGTTCATATGTATAAGTATACTTAAAATAAGTATAAAAGTAACATTGGATCTGTAATATATACTTAATTATGAAACTAAGGATATAAAGTTTTCAATTATATCATTTACGGTTATTAAAATACGACTATTTCTGTAAACCTAAACGTATATAAAATTTTACGTCTACACGAACACTACAACTAATAAAACGTTTTTACAACTAAAACCCGAGCTGGTAGGACCCACTTATTGAGAGTTTTTAAAAGTTAACCTACTGATAATAAACATGTCCCGACCTTGAGAACCCAAAAATTTATAATAAGACTCATTTACAAGCTTGAATGGGCCATAAGGCCTAATTGGGCCACTAGGCCCAATGTATTAAAATAGACATATTGGACTTGGCTTTAAGCCCAACCCACTTGGCCTTAATTAATGGGCTAAGACCTGGTCTTGGGTTAATAATATTAACCTAAACACTTAATGGACTTACTTATGGGCCTATTGGGCTTTTTGGGATTTTATTGGACATAGAGTAAAAATAGCAAAAAAAAACTAGTTAAAAACCTTAGAAAAAACCTAGAAAACCTCTAGTAGTGAAATATTTTATCAGTGGGTCATGACATCATATAACATACATTTGTATATTATACATACTTATTTATTGTAGCTGAATCATGTTTATTTTATCGACTAGAAACCTAAGACCCATTACAATTTGTATAGGTCTCGGTTGATCGACGCGCTTACGCCCGAAGTTCTTATCTATCGATATTCTCTTCCGACATCACCAAGTGAGTTCATAGCCTCGCATTTTTACACTTTAATTGTTTTATAAACCCGCGAGGGAGATAACATGCTTGTTTTTAAAATAGAACACAAGGGAGATTGTATGCTAGTTGCCTGGATTATTATTATAAGTTAGCTTAACTCGCTAGATAAAAGACCCGCGGAAATCATGAATTGTTAATTGCCGGGAAATGGCATACGCTTATACATGGAATAGTACTATTTGGAGACTACCACCTCTAATCCGTGACGACTGGCTATCGTCTCGTGTCGGGAAAATGACACCACGGATGCATTGTATAGAGAATAATATACACTCATAGCGAGGGTGTATAGTGGGCATTATTTTGATTATATGGTAAGGTTCGATGTCATGAGGCTTATAAATAATCCCCCGATATAACTTTGTTTGGCCACGTCGTTATATCCTGATGAATATTGAGAAATGATACTTGTGTTCGGAAATTTTATTGTTTATATATATAAACTCTATGGATTCACTCAACATTATTGTTGACGTTTTAGCATGTTTTATCTCATGTCCTTGAAGGTAATTCGGCGATGGAGATTTTGGTTGTCGCTTATGAAAACCTAAACGTTTTGAAGGCCCATTAAATAAAATTAAATTGAGATTTTTTGGAAAAAATTTTTAAAAAGTTGTTGGAATTATCAAACAATTTAGGACCTATGATGTAAACTTTTATTTCGAATGAATGTATTTAAAAACGTCTCTTTTCGAGTCGTTTTCTATGCTTGAGTTGTTATATTATGACGTAGCACCCCAAATGACCCTTCCGCTGATATATATGAAAATGGGGGTGTTACAGATTGGTATCAAGAGCTTAAGTTATAGAGAACAAAAGATTTTCAAAAAAAAAAATGATAGAAAGGATTTTGAATCTTTTAACTCATAACTGTACAAGCGAGAAATTACCCGAGATTACCAATGGACAAGAATGAGAAGGAATTATTTATCGATATATATATATATGGAAGAATATATATGTTATAATATGAAATTTTCATTTATTTGAATATAAATGTTAATTATGTAATTATTTTAATACTAATACGAGATATTTATACGATGCAGATTGTCATGGATAACCCTAACTCCCCTAACGAACCGAACGAAGATATTCCCGAAGAAAATCCAGTTATTCCCGAGCCAAACCACGTTGAGGATGCCCATGATCCCAACGAAATGGTTGACATTCCCGATGATGAGGAGTTAGTAGATTATGATGGGGATAATGAAGAAGAACCTGAAGAAGAACCTGAGGAAGAACCCGAAGAAGAACCGGAACCAAATAATGGGCATGGGAATCAGTTTGCCCAACATCCTAACCCACAGCCCGGTAATATGAATGGTTGGTTAGAGGAGGATGATGATATGAATGAGAATGTTAATAATGAGGATATCGAGGATGAGGATGTTGAGATTGAGGTCGATGACGATGCGGAGTTGATCTTTCCTTATGAGGTGGAGGGTGACCAAACCCCGCCACCTAGAGATGAGTCTTCTGATTCTGAGCCGCCTAATGCGGAGTTATCTGATTCTGTATCATCCGATGCTGAGTCATCTGATTCTGAGTCAAAGGACAAGGAGGCTGATATTGCACCCAAGGGCACTGTTGGGACTGTTACCCAAAGGTCGTTTGCTGTTCGTGACTTTCCGAGGGGTATACTTGAGGTAGGAGAGTCATCCTCTGCTCGTGACTCATCATATGTTGGTGGATTGGCACCTTGGGCTTTGAGACGTGATTTGGATGCGACCCGTGCACGAGCTAGACTTACGGAGGCTGAGTTGGGTACATGCCAAGCTGAGATTGCTCTTCTAAAGTCAAAGAATAAGATCGGGGAAAAAGAGAGAGAATTACTTGATCATGATTTGGGAGATGTTGAGCGTACTTTGGGCAATGTTTTAGAGAGGTTGAAGGTGTTGGAGAGTGGGGAGAATGCTACTTTGAAGAAAAGGTTGACTGAGGCTGAGACTAAGTTGGCGTGGGCTCGTATGGAGCGTGATATTGCTGAGAGGAGGTTGCACGAGTCCCGAGTGTGGAACAAGAGGTTTTATTTAGATATGGTTCGTATTGGGGCTGTTCCGAAGCCTCCATCTGATGAGGAGGATACCGAGCGTCCGAGAAAGAAATCGAAGAACTCTACTTCTGATGGGACCGAGGGACCTTCCGAGCCACGTGGACCACCTAGTGACTCTTAGTAGATTAGTTTATCATTTGTAGTATCTTTTGTAAATCACTAACTAAACTGCGATGTCAGTTAGTAGGACTAGTCTTTTGGAGTTGTATAGCATTAGATGGTGACATGTAATGTATGACAATGCAACTTGTAACTTATTGGTGATTAATGAAATGACTATCTTTTGGTTCTAATTCTATGTCGTGTTGTTGTTACCTTTCTTTTCTTGTTTCTTCTAAATTGTTCCTTTTGCTTAATACAATCATTGAATGAATACTCATTATGATTTGATTTGTGTTGTAACAGGATCATGCCGCCAAAAGCAATGTCTGAGGCACGTATGCGCGAGGTTATTAGGGAACAAGTTGCCACATCTATGGCTGAATTTATGGCAAATATGAACCGCGGAGCCGGTGGTGATGAAGCCGGTGGTGGTGGAGCCGGTGGTGGTGGAGCCGGTGGTGGTGGAGCCGGTGGTGCTGGAGCCGGTGGTGCTGGAGCCGGTGGTGCTGGAGCCGGTGGTGCTGGAGCCGGTGGTGCCAGACCAGCAGCGCCCGAAATTACTGGGTGTACTTACGTAACATTCATGAAGTGTGACCCACAACCTTTTAAAGGCACCGAAGGTGCCGTGGGATTATGTCAGTGGTTTGAGAAACTAGAATCTGTGTTCCGAATCAGTGATTGCAAAGAAAGGGATAAGGTGAAATTTGCAACTGCTACTCTCCAAGGTCGTGCATTGACTTGGTGGAATGGAAGGATTGCTTCCATGGGTATTGATGCTGCTAATGGTACTCCATGGACTGAGGTGAGAAAGTGGATGACTGAGGAATTTTGTCCTCGAAGTGTGTTGCAAAGGCTGGAGCAAGAATTGTACAACTTGAAGTTAAAAGGGACTGATATTGATGGGTATACAAACCGATTCCACGAATTGGCCTTGTTGTGTCCTAGAATGGTAGAGCCTGAGCAGGTAAAGGTGGAGCAGTATATTCGTGGGTTGTCAAAGAATATACGTGGTGATGTGACATCATCGAGGCCTACTGGTATTGATGAAGCTGTCCGTATGGCTTATCAGCTCATGGGACAAATAATACAAGACAAGACTGATGAGGTTTCTGAAGGTGAAAAGAGGAAAGGTGAAGGAGATCGTGGTGGTCGTGGTGACAACCGACGCGATTACAATCGTCAACAAAACCAAAGAAGGGCTAACGCTAGAGCTATGACCAATGTTGCACCAAATGACAACGAAGTTTGTCCAAAATGCAAAAATAAGAAGCATGGTGGGGATTGTTGGAAATGTGGTAAGTGTGGTAAGTTGGGGCACAAGACTGCTGCTTGTTGGAGCCTCGACAGAAAGGATGTGACTTGTTTTAATTGCAATGAAAAGGGTCACCAAAAGAGAGATTGCCCTAAGTTGAAAAAGAATGAACAAGGTGGAAATAACCGTGGAGCTGTTTACAAGTTGGGAGATGTAGATGCTCAGCAAGATCCGAAAGTCATTACTGGTACGTTCTTACTCAACAACCGATATGCCACTGCTTTATTTGATTCGGGTGCCGATAAAAGTTTTGTGTCTACAAATTTTAGTACCCTTATTGATATTGAACCAGTTGAGTTATATACTTGCTATGATGTCGAATTGGCTGACAGAAAAGTAGTGACTACCAATAATGTATTAATAGGATGTACACTAAATCTTTTAAACCATTCTTTTCCAATCGATTTAATGGTAATAGAACTAGGAAGTTTTGATATCATTATTGGGATGGATTGGTTATCACGGATATTGATTTGCCGTTTTTATGTGGAGAGAAAAAGGTTAGAATTCCCCTGGAAGGTAAGACGCTGGTTATCAAAGGCAATAGAAATAATTCCCGATTGAAGATTGTTTCTTGCATTAAGGCTCAAAAGTATATCAAGAAGGGTTGTGAGCTATTCTTAGCTCAAGTACTGAAACAGAATCGAATGAGAGCAATTAAAGATTTGTTCTGTTTCCGAGATTTTCCTGAGGTATTTCCCGAAGAATTACCTGGACTTCCGCCACCCAGGCAAGTTGAATTCCGTATGTATCTATTCACTAGTGCTGCACTGTGGCGCCCGTGCGCCATTATTCATTTAGCACCTTATGAAATTGAAAGAGTTGGCCAAACCAACTGCCAAGCGTAAATGTGAAGAAGAAAGGTTTTATTCGACCGAGCTGTTCACGTGGGAGCTCTGGTTATTGTTCGTTGAAGAAGAAGGATGGATCTTTCCGAATTGTGCATTGATTACCGAGAATAACAAGTTGATATAGAACGATATCCATTACCGAGGATTGATGACTTATTTGATCAGCTGCAAGGTTATAGTGTTTATTCGAAGATTGATTTGCGATCTGGTTATCATCAACTTCGTTTATCGCGAGGAAGACCATTCCAATTACATGCGTTTAGATACTCGTTATGGACATTTATGAGTTTCAAAGTAATGCCTTTTGGAACGACTAAATGCACTGTAGTTTCATGGATTTGATGAATCGCGGTGTGCAAGCCGTATCTTGATAGTTCGTGATTGTATTCATCGATGGCTTCTGATTTATTCCAGAAATAAAGAAGAACATGGTGAACATTTAAAGACTATCTTGAATTTGCTAAGGAGCGAAAAGTTGTACGCTAAGTTTTCGAAATGTGATTTTTGGCTTGATTCCGTGCAATTCCTTGGCCATGTGATTGATAGTAGTAGGTTCATGTTGATCCTACGAAGATCGAAGCCATTAAAAATTGGGTGCACCAACTACACCACGGACCTTTAAAAAAGTGCGACAATTTTTAGGGTTTGACAGGTATTATTCGAAGTTATTAAGGAGTTTTCTTATTATCCATAACCATTAACTAAAACCACTCAAGAAAAATAAGCCGTATTTGTTGTGGGGGACTCGAAAAGGAGGCATTTCAAACATTAAAGCTCTAAAATTATGTTTTGCGCCAATATTATCATACCGAAGAAGGAAAGGACTTTGTATGAGTATTTGTGATGCATCCCTTAAAGATTTGGAGCTATTTTGATGCAGCAAGAAAAGTTGATTGGTACGCCTCTAGGCAAACTTAGAAAGAATGAAGCAAAATATAGGACCCATACGACTTGGAATTAGAGCGGGTTTTTGCTCTTCGACTGTAGAGACATTATTTGTAGGACCACTAAGTGTCGGTATACACCGATCACAATAAGCCTACAATTATATTTGGATCAGAAGGAGGCTAAATATATGAAGGCAGCGTAGATGGATTGAACTTATGATTGATTACGATGGTGTTATCGTTATCACCCAGAAAGGCGAATGTCGTCGATGATGCGTTGAGCAGGTGGTAAAGGAACCGATTCGAGTGCGTGCTTTAGTGGTGACGGTACATAACAATTTACCCGAACAAATTCGAAATGCACAAGTTGAAGCATGCAAGGAGGAAAATATTGGTGCCAAAGGATTTTGTGGCGAAAGGGAGCCATTTGAAGTTAGATCCGATGGTACGAAATGTCTAAAAGGACGAGTATGGTTACCATTATTTAGAGGATTGAGAGGTCTAATCTGTTAGAATTTCATAATCAAAAATATTCATTCATCTAGATTCGGTTGTTAAATGTACCATGATTGGAGGAAGTTATACTGGGTTGGCTGAATATGAACAGCTGACATTGCGACGTTATGTCAGTAAGTGCTTGTCATGTGCTAAAGTCAAGGCTGAACACCAAATGCCGTCAGGATTCATTCAGCAGCTAGATTCCTGTTTGGGGAAATGGCGAGATGAGAATTCATAGATTTCATTACAAATCTTCAAGAACCATGCTGGATATTGATTTCAATTTGGGTCATTGTGAACCCGATGACTAAAATTCTGCCTCACTTTATTCTGATGAATGAAAAGTATAAAATGGAGATGCTTACTCGATTGTATTTGAAGTAGATTGTTTGTAGGCACGGGGTGCCCGTGTCGATTATTTCAGACCGAGACCCTCATTTTGCATCAAGGTTTTGGAGATCTCTTCAAAAGTTATTGGGGACAAATTTAGATATGAGTACTGCTTACCATCCTGAAACTGACGGTCAGAGTGAAAGAACAATACAGACATTAGAAGACATGTTGCGTGCTTGTGTGATTGGACTTTGGTGTGGTGGGATAAGCACTTACTTGGCTGAATTCTATACAATAATAGTTATCCTCACGCTAGCATAAACCGCACCTTTCAAAGCTCTATACGGAAGGAAATGTAGATCGCCTGTATGTTGGAGTGAGGTTGGAGATGCCCAACTCACGGGACCAGAAATGATTCGCGAAATGACAGAGATGATTATGCAAATCAAGAACCGATTATTGGCTGCTCGTAGTAGACAGAAAAGTTTTGCGGATATGAGACGTAAACCTTTGGAGTTCGAATTGTGGGTGGACAAAGTTTATGCTGGAAAGTATCCCGTGGAAATGTTGTTGTTCGATTTGGGAAATGGAAATTGAGTCCCGTTATATTGGACCATTTAAGATTTTATAAGGTGTAGGTCCAGGTGGGCATATAAACTGGAATTACCCTGAGAGCTTCAAGGAATACACAATACATTCCATGTGTCGAATTTAAAGAAATGTTTATCAGATGAAGATCTTATCATTCCACTCGACGAAGTAAGGATCAACGAGAAGTTGTATTTCATCGAAGAACCCATTGAAATCAAGGATAGAGAAGTGAGAAAACTTAAGCAAAGTCAGATTCCTATAGTTAAAGTTCGATGGAACTCGAGTCGTGGATCCGGGAATATACTTCGGGAACAGGAGGGATCGAAGTGGAAGAACAATATCCTCACTATTTGACTTTAAAAGAGGAGCACAAGATGAATTGATCTTTCAGGGACGAAGATCCCTTTTTTAGGGGGAATGCGTTGTGAAATCCGTCACTTGCAGGACGTGTTTTATTCTCGAGTATTAATTATAATTTTCATTTTTATGTTGAGATATGAACTCATGACTAACCGGGAGAATTAGGGCTGAACATTTGTAAATTTCGCGGAACATTACAAGTAACGGCGAACTCTACGTTAAGCCATCGACGTTTCATTTCATAATGCAGTAGAGATATTTTGTTTCCTTCGGTTTTATTTTCGTGTCATGTACATTTTTACTTTTTACGAAAAACGACTACAAAACGTACCTTTTTAAATATCGGACTTTGATAATACCCGCATTTATAAATTATGGGTCAAGTTTTTAACTAAATTAAAAAATCAACCCACTTATCTTATACCCGATTGGGGCGGATCAACAAGGGTGTGAGGTGTGTCCCCTTGGTGATCCAATATGGTTTCAGGGCATATAACACTTGGGCATTTTTGTTCCACAAATACATAAGTCATGTTTGATATCTCACACACACATAAGTCTCATTTGCAAACAAAAGCTGAAATTTCTCCCTCCTCCTCTCAATTGAGCCACACTGTAGGCACCAAATCACCAATTTATAAAATTTAAAGAACAAAAATACTACATAGTAAAATATATACTAGTTTAAACCCTTGTATTTTGGAGGTGATTTTAAGAGGTTTTCAAGAAGGGGTTTTACATACATTTTGGGGCTGATTTCTGTACAAGTTGTTATCAAAGTTATTTTGGGTAAATAAACTGGTGATCAAGAATAATATGGGTGGGATCATGCTTGTGAAGTTGAATTCTTGTATATTTCTTTTTATCATTTAGTTCATCTCATCATTTTATTAGGTAAAACTTTAAGTTTTTGTTATATTTTATTTTGATTTCCAATTGTATATGTACTTGTATGATATATGATGATCAAGAGATGAATAGGGTGATGTGTGCATGAATCTAGGTTAAAACTAGCTAAAATGACCATTAAAACAAGGCATAAAGATCATAAAATTGATCGGCTGTATTGAACAGTAGAGTTTTCTTAATTTTCAACAGGTTTGAAGTTGGATTTGATTACTGTTGTAGGCAAAAATTCTCTTATGAACACTTGGCAAATGGATGATTTCTAGAAATGAATAAATTGAGTGTGAGATATGATCAAAATACACTAAAAACTAGTTGATTCTGGACCTTGCTGTACAGATGGTATTAATAAGTCACATTTACGGATCTGAGTTGGTTTAAACTTTTAAAATATTGAGACCTAGATAATATCATGTAGATTCTGAATCAATTGGCTAGTCAAACAACTCTTTAGCTTTGTAGATGCATCAAAAATGGTGAAGAGTGAAATTTCGTCCAAAAAGGCTAAATGTGACCTTTATGTATAAAAGTAACCATATGTATAAATATAACTAAAAGATGTACTAAAATGAGTTTGAATCTGTAAAGTGGACTTAAAAATAAAGCCAAGCATATAGATATATCAATTATACCATTTACGGTTTATAAATTATGACTATTTTCGTAAACATAAAAGTATACAAAATTTACTACTACCCGAACACTATACTATGTAAAGCGATTTTTGTAACTAAAAACCGAGGTGTGGTAAAGACCCAATTCTTAGGAGTTTTAAAATGTACTACTGATATAAAAAGAGGGGTCCCGACTGAGAACCCAAATTTTATAACAAGAGTAGTTATAAGCTTAAGAATGGGCATAAGGCCTTATTGTACACTAGGCCCAATGAATCTCAAAATGAACTTATTGGACTTAGCTTTAGGTCAAATCCACTTTGGACCTAACTATGGGCTAAGAATGGTCTTTGAGTGATAAATACCAATATAATACTTAATGGGACTTGCTTAATGGGCTATTGGGCTTTTTGAGCTAATATTGACAATACTAGTGTTAAAAATGGCTAATAAAATACAAGTTAAATAACCTAGAAAACTCTAAGTGTGCGAAATTAATTTGTGCAAGATCGATGATCATCATATAAACTACATTATACATATTACTTTTTAATTTATGAGTTTGCGTGTTAAATTTTTAATCGACTAGAAACCTAAGACCCGTTACATTTGTATAGGTCATTGGTTGATTAGACGCGCCATACTTCTGTAGGTTTTTTTATTTCTATTGATATTCTAAGTCCGACCATCACTTAAGTGAGTTCATAGCCTCGTATTTTTACACTTTAATTGTTTAATAAACTCGCGAGGGAGATAACATGCTTGTTTTTAAAATAGAACACAAGGGAGATTGTATGCTAGTTGTCTTGATTATTATTATAAGTTAGCTGAACTCGCTAGATAAAAGACCTGCGGCAATCATGAATTGTTAACTACCGGGAAATGGTAGACGCTTAATACCATGATGTACTATTGGAAGGCTGCCACCTGCCAATCCGTAGATACTGGGCTTATCATCAAGTGTCGGGGATATGACACTAACGGATGCGTTGTTATAGAGAATAATATGCACTCATAGCGAGGGTTGTCTTTGTAGGCTATGACCTTGTTGGGAACGCCCAACATAATTTAGATGGTAACGTTCAATGTCCTTTTGAGACTTATAAATAATCCCCCGAATAACTTTGTTTGTCCACATCGTTTTGTCCCGATGCGTATTGAGAAATGATTACTTGTGTTCGTGAAAATATTATTGTTTATATATATAACTCTATGGGTTCACTAACATTATTGTTGACGTTTTAGCATGTTTTATCTCAGGTTACATTGGAAGGTTAATTCGCGATGGAGATTTGGTTGTCGCTTATGGAAACCTAAATGTTTTGAAGATAAAGCACACTGAAAGGTACACTTTTCTTTTATTTGAAAACTGAGTTGTTATCTGAAATTTAATAACAAGCCATTTTGATGAGCAAACTTTTGAAAGATTTTGAAAATCTTTGTGAAAAAATTGAATAAATTTTTTGTTTTTTTTTTAAAATAACAAGAAGTGAAGATTCTTGTATCTTTTATCAAACCAAGAACAAGATGTGAGATTGTGGGTTGTGATGTTAGAGATAGAGGATGGATGGAAAGGATGAATTGTATAAAAGATGAATTATGGTAAAAATGGAAACAACCAACCCTCTCCTAGCCTTGGAGAGGGATTATATACTTCCTATTGTGGCCGGCCCATGGGTTCTAATGGGCTTCCCATGGGTCTTGGGCCGGACTAGATTACTAATCTAATCATTACATGAACTACGAGCTAAGACTATTACAACTTGAAAGTGACCGACACTTTTCGTGTTTCCAACAATCTCCCCTAAGGGAGGATCACTCATTTTTACAAAACTTTATGCCTAGCATTACTATGCTTTGTTTTTAGTCTTTCAGCTTCGTCCTTTTTTGACTTTCTCTTGTGAATATGGTTGTAGTGATTATTGATTTTTGGATTGAGATTGTTCTTGGACTTGTATTTGACATTGTTGTGATCTGAGCATTTGAGATCATCTACAAGCACAATCTCTTTACGCCCATTTTGTAACTTTGCCATCTTGTGGACTTATGACTTCTGGACCGACATGCTCATACTATTCTTGATTTGATGACTTGGAAAGCTTTAATATTGCATCTTTCTTGAAATTCTTTGACTTTAATACTTTGTCATTTCGAGAAAGACGTTCGGTATCAGAGTAGCGGAAGTCTTAAAACATGTACTTGAGCTTTCAATGATTGTCTTTTTGTTTGTCGATAGGGTTGAGATGTGCTTTGGATTTTGTGAGATAGCTAGAAACAGGTACCCTTCACCACTTCTTTAAGTTTCCTGCACTTAAAAACAGTTAGCAATAAAGCGGGAGGACTGAACTTGGCTTTGTCATTCGCCAGTTTGGTGTCGAGTAGTAACTCTCAAACTTGAGGATCGACCTGATAGATCAGATAGATTCAATTTAAGAAGAATCTTCTTGACTAGGATTTCCAGCTATAGTATGAAATCTTTCTAAACATATGTGTTTAGATTCATCGGTACTAGCATGTTCTCATAATCAGACGTCTAAAGCAGATAGCACGATAAGAGGTGAAAACCATGTGAGTTACTAATCTCACCGATTGATATAGAAAATTGATTTGAAAATCATCGGTTTGGTTTCACTTGCAATATTGTTTTTGGAGACACAGATGAGTTGTTTAAGCATTTTTTCAAAAATTCAATTAAAAACCGTTTATCCATTTCCTGAACAAAGTTTGATTTTTTTTTCTTACTGATCGCCACCATTATATTTTTTCAGTTGGTACAAGTTTGATTTCATAAGAATCTACAAGTTACCTTACATGAGTTGTTTTTGATGTTGGCGTCATGCAGGATTTCCCTCTTCAATGTGAATACTAAGACTATCACTCGGATGTTATGGCCAATATAACTGGGATCTTGCTGTAGGACTATAATGAAATTACTTGATATTCACATTGGTGGTGACACAAAACAAGCTAAATTATGGACAAGTGTCCTTTTTGAGATTAATGGATTTATCTCTTTTGGCTCTAGACTCAATGGTGCACTTTTTATTTTAGTGATCGGAGGCTGGAGCTGAGTTGCCACTTTTTTAATATCAACTAACTCGGGTGAGAAAGTCATAGAAAATGAGTGTATCTCCGTGGGGTTTTCGAAACAATGTCTTTCCGACTTTGAGTGGCTGGGAGGGTTTGTGGCTTCATAGCGTCAACATGGGCCATGACTGTCTTCAATGTCAGACAACACCTGAGTGTTTCTGACAGCATATGTATTGACCCGGTTTCTGCCTAAGTGTATGGAGGGCTTCTTTCTTTTCACCCTTTATCCTTACATTTCTTTTTCATTCTTCAACCCCTTCAATGCTTACCGAGACTTCTTAATTAACACCTTGTTGGGTTTGTTCCAGTGTTAGCTCCATCTCAGTCGGCATTATTCCCGATTCTCACTTTTTCTCCTTTTTAACATACTTAAGGACTTCTACACTAACTAGTGGATATCCCTGGGTAGAACTCTCGGTTTCTACGCTAGATCATGGGATTTGAATACCTAAGCCTAACCGCCTTATAACTTCACGAATTTAAGAACATGGTCGGTCTTTTGGGGTATTTCATCACGATCCTTCCAAAAACATTGAAAATTTCAATCAAAGTGTTTGATATAAATATCAAAAGATTTACACTTTGAGAGTTTTTCATCATCACTAAAAGCTCCCCCTTAACATGTGCATCGTAATCGTAGTACATGCTAGGTGTGGAGTGCATTGAGTCCATTTTATTTGATCACTTCTGTCAATATACATTAAGTCCTGGTTAATCACATTTTCTCCCCTTATCCAAAATGTTAATCCCTTGATATTTTGGATATCAATTGATTAACCGTTCGGGGACAAAATGATATATGCTAGCAAATTGGAACATGTTATTGCTCCCCCTCAACTTGTGAGGGATTATAAGATGGTGCTGAGTACAATTATTTGAAAGATTTTGAATTTACTAAGAAATTCTTGAAAACTTTGTACTCGAGCACATCTTATTTGTCACCAAAACATCTACACTAGTTATCAACATATTCACAAGATTAAATAATTTACGAGGATTGACCTTTTAAGATGAAGACAACATATGATAAATCATATGGTCCGTTGTAGAAGCCGAAAGTCACCCCCGTATGGTCTTCCACCAACAAATCTTTCCAAACTCCTCATTATCCTCCTTGTCTTTAGCCTTTTGTCAATCGCCTGAATCATAGCTCTTGCATTTGCTTTGTCACGTTGGCTCCAAAAAGTCTGTGGCAGATACTCCATTCTAATTCCCTTGAGGCGATCATTTAGAGCAGTCCGAACATCATCGAGAGTACCATCGCTGAACTTGTGTAGTTCGTCAATGCGCATCAGTCTGTTCTTCTTGTCTTTGTTCTCGTAGATGAATCCTCTTGGATCGGAGTATGGTGTATAAGCATCTCTTCTTCTCAGATTGGATCTGTACGTGTCAGGCTTTGTGAGGTTGAGTTTCTTTTGATAGCTTTCAACACCCAATTGAAGATCTTCCACACGCCTTTGGATGACAACACTTCTTGTGAACATTCTTAAGGAGACATTAAATGCAATACGTTCTTCAACGTTGAGATTTGTCACTTTTCCTTGCACGAGAAGAAGCAGCATATCTTCAATGTCTTGGATCCTTAGTCTGTGGAAGTCGCCTTCTTTGAACTTGTAGAGAACATCGTCATCCCTTCGTACAGTAATCCAGTCAAGATGCTTGTAGTTTTGCCATTCGACTATTTCCACCTTTGTGACAGCAATAATTCGTCTTTTTGAGTAGACGTCACGAGCTGATTCCCTTGTGGTCGCAAATGCATAGAACTGTCTTCGCTTTTTGCCCCAATGTGAGATTCCCCAGAGGGCGAATTTGTCGTATTTGACTATCATTTGACTCCACATTGAGTTGGGCACTAAGTCTTCTATCCATTTGATATGCCCGTAATCTGCAGCCGTAGTTTTCGTAACTGAAGTAGAGTACTTGCGGCTTGACACACCACCACGTAGGGAAAATTTCTAGCTAGAAAGGCGAGAATCTCCTTCTCAATAGGAGGTTCTTCAAACTTCTTATTACCGACTTTAGGGAAAATTTGAAGAATGTCTCTGAATTGTTCAAGACCGATAATGTGCTTCTTTTCTGTTGTGGCTTTGTAGACTTCTTCACAAAAGTATTCAAGTTCAGTCAAACTCTTGCATGTTCCTTTCATCAGCTCAAATGTTGGACCTGCTAATAATTCAGGTGTTAGTGTTTTAACATTTAGTCGGTTCATCACAAAAGCGGAGAAGTCAAATGTAGTGTCTGTTAGCTCATCGAATGACTCTCGAGGGTCTTGTCTTCTTGTCAGATTGCTTAGCCAAGGTTGGACAGATTCATGAACGGCAGGTACAGACTTGTTCCATGCATGATCAGGAGAAGATAGTCGCTTAGGTTGTTGAAACCAGGCAGGAAGAAGATGGACCTCTTCTTCTGGTTGTTCATCATGGACACCTGTTTCAAACTCCTGGTGTGCAGGTACTTCAAAGACATCTGTAGTTTGCATAGTTTCCTCTACCGGAGCAGATTGGCTAGCAGATTGCTTATAAGTCTTAGAACCTGTAGTAGTCTTTCCTGCTGTCGTGGTTGTCGTTTCTCTTGGAGCACTGGTAGATTCAGGTTCTTTTCCTGACCTTCTTCTTTTGGACCCCCTGTTGTTCAGCGGAGGAGGTTCTTGATCATCATCTGCTCCATCTCGAGGTCTTTTTATTTAGACTGTATCACCATAAGTATCTAGCAGAATTTTGTCAGCTTCATACGTATCGACTAATGCCTTGTAGAGCTGCCTTTGAATGTCTGACCTGTTGATAGAATTTTTAGCTTCCATCTTGTCAATTAAGATCTTTTTCCGCTTAGTTCTGAAAGATTGGCAGGCTACAGCATGGGACGTTTGGCTTCTTGATGATATACCAGACCTAGACTCGAGTTGTTCGTTTACTAACTTCTCAATTTTTGGAGTGATCTTTGAGACTTCTTTCTTGACTTGTTCCTTGATTACTTTCTTCATTCCTTCATCGATTGAATCAAGGAATTGTTGATTTTCAGTATGAGACTCTTCTCGAATTCTGTCATACTTCAGTTGGACTGCAACATCTACTGCTTCCTGCATTTTATTTGCCAGATAATGGTCAACGATGCCAGGAATGGAGGAGAGTGCTTCAGCATATTGATTTGTTTGTCTGAGTTCCGAGAAGTTTTCTTCTAACGCTTTTAGTCTGTAATCAAAACCAAACAACGAAGCAAAGTTAGGAAGATTTTGAAGTGAGGAGCTTGGAGTAGTAGCCGGTGTCAGGATTGGTGGTTGTTGTAATTGAATGACGAGAGGATTCGGTGTTGGAGGACGATTGGTTGGTGCAGAGAAGGATGGCTCCGCAATGGCAGTGACAGGAGTATCTATTAGAGAGGTGTTGTTTTCTTGGGGGGGGGGGGGGGGGGGGGGCTCAGCATGTTGTCCAAATATAGCATCAACACCGGTATCTTGATTTGGATTCAGCATGTTGGAGACGAAGCCAGATGATACAGAAGAACTCTGTTGTTGACCATCAGGATTTACCGGAGTTAGGGTCACATGAGTGTCTTCAATTTCCTGGGTTGCTTGAACCTGGGGCAATATAACATCCGTCATTACATCATCTCTTCCTTCAAGATTGGCATTGGTATCTTCTCGACCGCTCATGCCTTTGGTCTCTACATATGTAGGTCTTTCATCCGACTTTGCTCCTCAACATCATGCCCTTCACTTCATTGTCACTGTCTTCGTCATCTGATGATGAAATACGAGAGGGTGTGTGAACTATAGGATCGAAGGTATCATCTTCATCAGTTTCCTCTTCATGTATTATTTCATCATCATGAGTTGTGAGCTTTGGATGGATGAAATCATCACCATCATCTTCTGATTCAGTCTGTGCTTCATCATCATCATCTTGAGCGTTCTCATCATCGTCATGTACATCATCATCTTCATCATCCTGTGTAGTCTCATTATCGTCATTTTTATCTTCATCTTCATCATCTTGAGCTTTCTCATCATCTTGATCATCGTCACTTGATTTCCAGGAGATATCATCATCTGAGTCATAATCAGGTGCATCGGGAACCCCTGGTGTAACACTAGTTCCTTCATCTGCACCAGAACCACTGGCATGAGAGCTGTGAGTTTCTTTACGGCTTCTTTTTGTGATTATCTTGAGTTGCTCAGCCTCTGTCAAAACCGCCTCAGAGATAGTCTCCAACTCTTTAGCCTTCTGCTTCCCTTTTCCAGACTTCTTTTCTTTCTTTTCTTTGGGGACTGTGGGAGGCTTCATCTTAGTAGTAGTATATGTATCAGCTTTCTTCTTACTTCTTTTCATCTTTGGAGGAATCTTTCCTGAAGCAATAGCATGATACTCTTTGTATGATTCAGAGATGCGGATGTACTTGTTTGTTAACTCTGTTGGTAAGATGGACCCGTACAACTGAGTGTCTTCATTCCTTGAGATGACATTGATCGTCGTGAACACTGGGTCATCTCTGGCATAGTGCCAATTAACCTTGTTTCTTCGAGGAATTGAGGGATCTTTAGCCATAACAAAGTTGACGATTAGCTTAGTAAAACGAGGATAGTACATCGCATTGCCCTTCTTAGTATTCTTGTTCTCAATATGGTAAGTGAAGTCCTCCCATAGAAGATATGCATAATCAACATTCTTCTTATTGTACATACCCCACAAGATTTGAGCTTGAGAAAGACGAAGACTGTCGTAGGATGGTTTACCACTGAGACATTTGTTGATGATAGCTGCAAATGATCTCCAGGGTTGATGCAGTTTATTGACATTAACGTCAGTGATCTTCCTTATTTCTCCAGAGTGACCAAGACTAGCTAGAAATGCGAGAATCTCCTTCTCAAGAGGTGGTATTCAAAGCCCTTTTTTTCTTATTACCGACTTAGGGCAAATTTGAAGAATGTCTCTGAATTGATCAAGATCGAGAATGTGCTTTTTGTTATTCATCTTGAATCTGACAGATCGGTTATGAACATAAGCAGAGGCCCAGAATTCTTGCATATAGATCTCTGGAGCATCAGCAGTGACTTGGAATGCCTTGTAGAAAGGAGTGAGCTTTAACACATCGTAGACTACTTGAAGAGTTGCTTCCTTTGATGTGACATCCGAGCTTAAACGAAGATATTAACCCAATTTTTACCATAACTTAAGTCAGTTGGCAGGAGAACTAATGCCTATCCAAAGCAAATCTGATTTTTTTTTGCTATTGAGAGTTCCATGAGTCTGTTTAGAATGAGTGAGTTGCAGTTTATAAAGGAGGACCAATCACTTTATTCATGAGAACCTTTATGACTTTTAGCACTTTTGAAGATCAATCATCTTAGATAGACTAATAGCGTATGAGACAAAGGCACCTATCCTAACAACTAAGTTGAATGCAGTTAACCTCGGTTTTGTCAAGCTTTTAATGTCTATTTTAAACTAAGAGATTTGTTTAATTTAATCTTAGTTAGAAAAAATCTGATCTTAAGTGTGTTATGTCAAAAAATTGGTTAAGTGTTGATAACATCTTCACTCGTTCGGTCCTCAAAGAAACACCTTGATCGGTTTCCACTAAATATCACTCGTTCGGTCCATATAATCAAACACTCGTTCGGTCCATATAATCATACACTCGTTCGGTCCTTACCATCAGTCACTCTTTCGGTCCATGTTTTCAATCACTTGTTCGGTCCATACAATCAAACACTCATTCGGTCTATATAATCAAACACTCGTTCGGTCCTCACCATTAGTCACTCGTTCGGTCCATGTTTTCAATCACTCGTTCGGTCCATACAATCAGTCACTCGTTCGGTCCTCACTATCAGTCGCTCGTTCGGTCCTCACTAGGATTCACTCGTTCGGTCCTTACGATGATTCACTCGTTCGATCCATACTGGATCCACTCGTTCGGTCCTCAATAGGATTCACTCGTTCGGTCCTAATAGTCTTTCACTCGTTCGGTCCGTATTACAAATCACTCAATCGGTTCCCTTTACACTGACACTCGTTCGGTCCATATTATAAATCACTCGATCGATTCACTCTACACTACACTCGTTCGGTCCTCATTTTATATCTCTCGATCGGTTCATACTACTAATCACTCATTCGGTTCATACGTTTTTATGCTCGTTCGATTCATGCATATTTTGATCGTTCGGTTTTCTTAAGGTTTTACTAGATCGATTCTAACAATTAACAATTTAACAATGTTGATCTCAAAGAACCTGACCACTACCCTAGCATATCCAGGAAACCATGTTGCAACAATTCCACACAAAAACACATAATATTTTTACATTATTTTGCATATTTCTATATTTTCGAACACAAAACAGTCAAGAACATGATTAAATAACAACGAATGATAAAACTTGATTAACCTATACATATATTACACCTAACACTTACAAAAAAAAAAAAAATAAGGTGGCCCTCTCAATCAATTTGAAGATTTAACCACTTTTTGATTTTAAGAACCCCATATACCATAGGTTATATTTCAAAATTAATATTTTGAAATGAAAAACTCAAATTTCAAAAATGCGGGTTTTACACCTACCATGAGCTTGTTTGATGCTGGCTCAAGTAGGATTTCCATCTTCATTGTGAATGAATTCACTCTGATGTTCTGGTAAAATCACAAGGATAATGCGTAGGACTCTTAATATATATCTTGTAATTCACATTGTGTGACTTAGCAAGCATAATTTGACAAGTGTCCTAATGAGATTTATGGATGATCTCTTTTGGCTCTAGACTCAATAGTGCACTTTGTTTTTAGTGATCGGAGGCTGGAGCAGACTGCCACCTTTTCAATATCAACTAACTCGGAGTAAGAAAGTCAATAGAAATGCGTGTAATCTCCGAGAGAAATGACACAAGAGTCTGTTGAGAGACCTTGAGTGGCTAGGGGGGGGTTATGCATAGCGTCACTGGGTCTATGACTGTCTTAAATGTCAGAAAACACCTTAGTGTTCCGACAGATTATGTATTAACCCAGTTTCTGCCTAAGTGTATGTAGGGCTTCTTTCTTTTCACCCTTTATCCTTACATTTATTTTTCATTCTTCAACCCCTTCAATGCTTACCAAGACTTCATAACTAACACCTTGTTGGGTTTGTTCCAGTGTTAGCTCCATCTCAGTCGGCATTATTCCCGATTCTCCCTTTTTCTCCTTTTATATCATACCTAAGGACTTCTACACTAACTAGTGGATATCCCTGGGTAGATCCCTCCAGTTCTGGTTGGATTATAGGATTTGAATACCTATACCTAACCGCCTTATAACTCCAGAAAATTAATAACATGGTCGGTCTTTTAGGGTATTCCATTATAATCGACACCAAAATCGTTGAAAAGTTTAATCAAAGTGTTTGATATAGATATAAAAAAGATTAACACTTTGAGAGTTTTCATTATCACTTTCAACCATCACTACAAAGCTTCCCCCATAACATGATGCTCGTAATCGTAGTACATCTAGGTTGGAGTGTGCATTGATCCATTTTAATTTGATCACATTCTAGTCAATATACATTAAGACCCAAAGTTAATCACATTTTCTTCCCCTTAACCAAAATTTTAATCCCCTGATATATTTGGAATATCAATGATTAACGCGATCTGTGGACAAAATAGAATATAACTAGCAGATGTAACAAATTATTGCTCCCTACTCAACTTTTGAGGGATTAATAAGATGGTGCTGATACAATTATTTGAAATTTATTTTGAATTTACTAAGAAAATTCTTGAAAATTTTGTACCGATGCACCTCTTATTTTTCACAACCAAAATCTACACTAGTAATTAACAAATTCACAAGCTAAAAATTATTTACGAGGATTGACCTTATAAGAATGAGAAACAACATAATGATAAATCATATGGTCTTTGAAGTAAGCCGTAATCACCCCCTTAAATGGTCTTTCCACCAACAAAATCTCTCCAAACTTCACCGCATTATCCCCCTTGCTTTAGTCTTTTGTTTTAATTGCCTAATCATAGTCTTTCATTTACATTTGACCACGTTGGCTCCAAAAAGTCTAGGCAGTACTCCATTCTATTCCCTTGAGGCGATCATTTAGAGCAGTCCAACAACATTCGCGAGAACCAGTTCGCTAAACTTGTGTAGTTCCGCAATGTTGCATCAATCTGTTCTTCTTGTCTATGATCTCATAGATGAATCCTCTGGGATCGGATTAATGTGTGTAAGCGTCTCGTCTCTAACCGCCTTATAACTTCATAAATTTAAGAACATGGTCGGTCTTTTGGGTATTTCATCACGATCCTTCCAAAAACATTGAAAATTTCAATCAAAGTGTTTGATATAAATATCAAAAGATTTACACTTTGAGAGTTTTTCATTATCACTAAAAGCTCCCCCTTAACATGTGCATCGTAATCGTAGTACATGCTAGGTATGGAGTGCATTGAGTCCATTTTATTTGATCACTTCTGTCAATATACATTAAGTCCAGGTTAATCACATTTTCTCCCCTTATCCAAAATGTTAATCCCTTGATATTTTGGATATCAATTGATTAACCGTTCGGGGACAAAATGAGATATGCCAGCAGATTGGAACATGTTATTGCTCCCCCTCAACTTTTGAGGGATTATAAGATGATGCCGAGTACAATTATTTGAAAATTTTGAATTTACTAAGAAATTCTTGAAAAATTTGTACTCGAGCACATCTTATTTTTCACCAAAAAATCTACACTAGTAATGAACATATTCACAAGATAAATGTATTTACGAGGATTGACCTTTTTAAGATGAGAACAACATATGATAAATCATATGGTCCTTTGTAGTAGCCGTAGGTCACCCCCGTATGGTCTTCCACCTACAAATCTCTCCAAACTCCTCATTATCCTCCTTGTCTTTAGCCTTTTGTCAATTGCCTGAATCATAGCTCTTGCATTTGCTTTGTCACGTTGGCTCCAAAAAGTCTGTGGCAGATACTCCATTCTAATTCCCTTGAGGCGATCATTTAGAGCAGTCCGAACATCATCGAGAGTACCATCGCTGAACTTGTGTAGTTCGTCAATGCGCATCAATCTGTTCTTCTTGTCTTTGTTCTCGTAGATGAATCCTCTTGGATCGGAGTATGGTGTATAAGCGTCTCGTCTTCTCAGATTGGATCTGTACGTGTCAGGCTTTGTGAGGTTGAGTTTCTTTTGATAGCTTTCAACACCCAATTGAAGATCTTCCACACGCCTTTGGATGACAACGCTTCTTGTGAACATTCTTAAGGAGACATTAAATGCAATACGTTCTTCAACGTTGAGATTAATCACTTTTCCTTCCACAAGAAGAAGTAGCATATCTTCAATGTCTTGGATCCTTAGTCTGTGAAAGTCGCCTTCTTTGAACTTGTAAAAAATGTCGTCATCCCTTCGTACATTAATCCAGTCAAGATGCTTGTAGTTTTGCCATTCGACTATTTCCACCTTAGTGACAGCAATAATCCATCTTTTTGAGTAGATGTCACGAGCTGATTCCCTTGTGGTCGCAAATGCATAGAACTATCTTTGCTTTTTGCCCCAATGAGAGATTCCCTAGAGGGCGAATTTGTCATATTTGACAATCATTTGACTCCACATTGAGTTGGGCACTAAGTCTTCTATCCATTTGATATGCCCGTAATCTGCAGCCATGGTCTTTGTAACTGAAGTAGAATACTTGCGGCTTGACTCACCACCACGTAGGTACTCAAGGTCGTTATTGATGAAGTGATGAAACGGTATAACATGACGACCTTGAGAATTTAGAACCAACGGTAGTGGCTATCGCAGATCATAAGGATATTGGCGGCCTTCGGGGTTGATCCAGTCCAATTTTTCGGTTGTGGCTTTGTAGACTTCTTCACAAAAGTATTCAAGTTTAGTCAAACTTTTGCATGTTCCTTTCATCAGCTCAAATGTTGGACCTGCTAACAATTCAGATGTTAGTGTATTAACATTTAGCCTATTCATCACAAAAGCGGAGAAGTCAAATGTAGTGTCGGTTAGTTCATCGAATGTCTCTCGAGGGTCTTGTCTTCGTGCCAGATTGCTTAGCCAAGGTTGGACAGATTCATGAACGGCAGGAACAGACTTATTCCATGCATGATCAGGAGAAGGTAGTCGTGTAGGTTGTTGAAACCAGTCAGGAAGATGTTGGACCTCTTCATCTGCTTGTTCATCATGGACACCTGTTTCAAACTCCTGGTGTGCAGGTGCTTCAAAGACATCTGTAGTTTGCGTAGTTTCCTCTACCTGAGCAGATTGGCTAGCAGATTGCTTGTGAGTCTTAGAACCTGTAGTAGTAGTCTTTCCTGCTGTCGTGGTTGTCGTTTCTCTTGGAGCACTGGTAGAAGTAGGCTCTTTTCCTGACCTTCTTCTTTTGGACCCCCGGTCTGTTCCAGCGGAGGGTTCTTGATCATCATCTGCACTATCTCTAGGTCTTATTATTGTGACCGTATCGCCATATGTATCTAACAGGATTTTGTCGGCTTCATACGCATCAACTAATGCCTTGTAGAGCTGTCTTTGAATGTCTGACCTGTTGATAGAAGTGTTCGCTCTTCCATCCATGTCAATTAAAATCTTTTCATCTCTAGATTCAGAAAGATTAGCAGCTACCAACATGGAGACGTCTGGCTTCCTTTGATGATCGAACCATAACCTCAGACTCGAAGTTGTTCGATTTACTAACCTTCTCAATTTTTAGAGTGATCTTTGAGACTTCTTTCCTTATAGACTTGTTCCTTGATTAACTTTCTTCATTTCCTACATCGATTGAATCAAGGAATTGTTGATTTTTCAGTATGCGAATCTTCTCGAATTCAGTCATACTTCAAATTGGAATTTGTCACATCTACTGCTTTCCTTTCCTGCATTTAATTTGCTATATAATGGTCAACGATGCCGAGGAATGGAGGAGAGTGCATCAGCATAAAAATAGTTAGTCTGATTCCGAGAAGTTATTCGTTCTAATGCTTTAGTCTGTAAACAAAGCCAAACAACGAAGCAAAGATAGGAATGATTTTATAGTGATGAGCCTGTAGTAGTAGCCGGTGTCAAATTGGTGGTTGTTGTAATTGAGTGACGAGAGGATTCGATGTTGGAGGACGATTGGTTCTATCTGAAATAATAGCAAGCCATATGGCATGTTTTGAAAACATTAGAAACTTCTGCTCGAACTTCATTTACAGGCTCGTATCATTGTTGAATGACATTTCTAAGACCGTAAATGTTATCGATTTTCAGAAGACATGCCATTTGAAAACTTCTTTTTGAATTTTTCTCATTTTTTAATTTTGTATTTTGTTTTTGAAAAATTTATATAAAAAGAAAATATTTTTGGTTTTTCTGAGTTATATTATATACATATGATACAAAGGATATTCGAATAGGTACCACCACTATTCGTCAACGTCATCTGCCAACTTTTTCAGAGTCTCCGGCGTAAAACTTCGCATACCCAGCTTGTTGATTAGAAATTCAATTCTTTCTCGGCCAAGAGCTTTAGTGAAGATGTCCGCCAATTGATACTCCGTATTGACAAAGTAAAGTTCGATCACACCATTCTCAACATGCTCCTTGATGAAGTGAAACCTGATGTCTATATGCTTGGATCTGGAATGTTGAACGTTGTTGCAGCATAAGGCAATAGCGCTTTTGTTATCACAGTACATTGGAATTTTATTGAATCCAAAGCCATAGTCGGTAAGTTGTGATCTCATCCAAAGGACTTGAGCACAACAACCGGACAAAGCAATATATTCAGCTTCCGTACTGGATATCGCAGCGCTTTTCTGCCTTTTAGACGACCAGCTCACAAGTCTATCACCCAAAAGTTGTATACTACCAGATGTGCTACGGCGTGTATCTTGACAACCAGCATGATCCGCATCTGCAAATGCTGTTAGTGCAATGGAAGAATCCTTCGGATACCAAAGTCCCCGATGTACGGTTCCTTTTAGATACCGAAAGATCCTTTTTACCGCATTTAAGTGCTTTTCGGTAGGCCGAGCCTGATACCGGGCACACATGCATATAGCAAATTATAGGTCAGGTCTACTGGCTGTAAGATAAAGGAGGGTGCCAATCATACCATGATAGTGTGACGGATCTACAGCTTTCCCTTCTTTATCCTCATCCAGTTTGGATTTCTCCACCATGGGAGTATCCACTGGGTCACAAGATTCAAAGCCATATTTCTTTAGTGATTCAAGAGCATATTTAGATTGGTTTATGAAGATGCCTCTGGGACTTTGAGAAATCTGTAGTCCTAAGAAAAATGAGATTTTACCCATCATCGACATCTTGAATTTTGAACACATGATTTTAGCGAATAGATCACAAAGTTCAGAAGTAGATGCAGCAAAGATAATGTCATTGACATATATTTGTACCAGTAGTAGTTCCTTGCCTTATCTACGGATGAACAAAGTAGGATCCACTAAGCCTTTTGAGAAGTCATTAGATATCAGGAATGAAGACAACATATCATACCACGCGCGTGGAGCTTGTTTCAACCCATAAATAGCTTTCTTAAGGTTGTACACGTAGTTAGGTTTGTCTGGATCCACAAATCCGTCCGGTTGGCTAACATAAACCTCTTCCCGCAGATTACCATTCAGAAACGCAGTCTTCACATCCATTTGATAGACGACCATGTTCATATGAGCAGCAAACGCTAGAAAAATTCGTATAGCCTCTAATCTTGCAACCGGAGCGAAGGACTCTTCAAAATCGATTCCCTCTTCTTGACGATAACCACGAGCGACCAACCGAGCCTTGTTTTTCAGAATACCTCCTAACTCATCAAGCTTAACCTTATAGATCCACTTAAGAGTGATGACAAATGCTTTATCAGGAGGAGGAACAAGTTCCCAAACTTCAAGACGTTCAAATTCATGAAGTTCCTCTTGCATAGCTTCAATCCAACATGCTTGAGTTAATGCGTCTTTGTAGTTCTTAGGTTCGACTGATGTGAGAAAGGCATCATAGTAGCAGAATAAGGCTTGTTCATGGAGTTGTAGTCGTGTGGAAACTGGTCTGTCGAGAGCACCGATTATATTCACAAGTGGGTGATCCTTAGTCCATTTGCTATTGTGTTCAGAAACTTGGTGATCGGGAGGCACAATTATATGGATAACATCCGATGATGAGGATTGATCAGAAGTAACTTCTGGAATTGGAATACCAAAGTACGGATCATTACCCATATGTGCAACTTCAATATCATGATTATCTTCGTCAACATCATGAAAAATAATAGGAGTTTGAGTTTCTTGTGTTGTAGGAGAGTTACTTGGTAATGGTGCATCTTGATCAACTGTAGTTGAGGAAGGTGAGCCAGTTGATACAGCATGTTCATGTGCAACTACTTCAGGAATAGGAGCAATGACTTCTGGTGCTGTGTAGTCACATAGGGAGGGTGGGGGATTAAGTGACTCATCAAACATTGGTTGAAACAACAAATCCCAGTCAGATCTCGAAGGTGGTACAAATGGTGTTGAAGAAGGAGGGTTTGGCACGAGTCCTGAACTGATTGTTACAGGAGTCATATCATGAAGTGCGGGTCCTGAACTGCTGTGTTCAGAAGCCATCGCGGTCAGCTCATCAAAGTCAACATGAATGGTTTCAATTATTCGTCTGGTACGTCTGTTGTAAATCCGGAATGCTTTCTTCGTGGGTGCATATCCAATGAAAATACCAATGTCAGCCTTCGGTTGTAACTTGCCCAAATTCTCGCTATCATTCGTTGGGTAGCAGAGTGCACCAAACACATGTAGATACGATAGATCGGGAGGTTTGTCGTGTAAAAGCTCGTATGGTGTTTTACCGTGACGACGACGTATCATGGAACGATTTTGGGTATAACAGGCTGTGGCAACCGCTTCGGCCCATAGAAATAAAGGAGCTTTTGCATAAATTAACATAGTGCGGGCTGCTTCAATTAGCGTACGATTTCGTCTTTCAACAACACCGTTTTGCTGTGGAGAGCGTGCAACTGATGTTTCATGAGAGATGCCAACCTTCTCATAATATTCACGCAATGTCTGATTAACAAACTCAGTTCCATTATCTGTTCTGATGCGACGAACGGTTTCCTTAAGCCGTACTTGGATCATCTTCAAAAAGTTGATAATAAAAGCTGGAGCTTCATCTTTTGATCGCAAACATTTTACCCATGTAAATCGAGAGTAGTCGTCGACAATAACGAGGATGTACTTCTTTCCATTGACACTCGCGACACGCATTGGCCCACACAGATCCATATGCAACAGATAGAGTTTTTCTTGATTGGTGTCCTCAGATTTGGGTTTGTGGGGTTTCTTTGAACTTTTGCCTAATGCACATGCAGAACATAAGTGATCCTTTTCAAACTTGAGCTTAGGGAGACCTCGGACAAGTCCATGTCTTGCAAGATGATTAATAGCACCAAAGTTCAAGTGAGATAGACGACGATGCCATAACCAAGACTTGGTTTTAGACGCCTTTGACAATAGACAAATGGGAGAGGATGCCATCATATTCCCAAGTGAGAGTGTATAAAGATTATCCCCTCGAGATCCCGTCAATAAATCAACACCTTCTAGATTGCGAATGAAGCATGTGTGTTGACGAAAAGCCACTTCGAGATTGGAATCACAGAATTGTCCCACAGAAAATAGATTATGCCCAAGTCCTTCAACGTAATAAACCCTTGAAATAGTAACATTCCCAATCTGATAGTCTCCATAACCCATTATCTTTGCAACTTGATCATTTCCGAATTTGACTGTACCCAAGAATTTACTGATGAAATTGGTGAGCTGAGAGCGATCTCCGGTCATGTGCTTCGAGCAACCGGAGTCCAAATACCAGAGGACGATTTGGACAACCTGCATTCATTAAGAGAAGTAGATGGAATATTGGTTTTTGTGGATCCTCAGGATTTACTGGGTTCCTGTTTGTTAGCAGACATTGGTTTTATAACCTTAGTTTTGCTAACGAACTCAGTATTCTTATTCTTCCTAGGTTTCCTTGAGTATACCAATTTAACCACAGGTTTGGGTGATTCAGATTCTAGAACTATTGGTTTCCTAGAAGGCACTTCATTAGTAGTGGTAATCCTAGTTAAAGGGCACGCATTTCTTACAATAGTGAAGGTTCGACCGGTAGGTCTCCAAATATATCCTATCTGAGTGAACACTTTTCCTGTTGGTTTCTAAATGTCTTTCTTAGATTTACTCTTCTTAGATTTAGCATGAAATTTCACATTATTCATAGAATTAGAAACACACAAATTATCAGAAGACATGCAATCATCACTGTTAACACAGACATAATCAGAATTATCTCATGATCAGAATCATCTTGTTTTTTGGAATTCTGCACAGACGCAGAACCATTAACTTTAACAGTACCATTCCTTTTATTCAAACTAGATTTAACATTCCTAGGGTGAGCTTCTACTTTATGCTTAATTACTAAGGGTGTTTGCGAATCCTATCATTCCTCTGGTATGCCTGAAGCTGTGATCCGATGCACTAGTAGAAAGTCGTACTCCTTAAATGCAAACACACCGGGTTAGAATCTATGTTTGAAGTCGAGTTGTTTTTTGTGTTTTCCTGTGGATGTGAAGTGTTCGGACAAACATTAAAACCTTCTGTCCTTTTTCCTTGTATCGACCTCAACTAATTGAACCAAAATGTTGATGGCTAGGGCAAGATCTACTTATGTGTGAAGCAAATCCAATCCTGGAGAGGACTTTGGTATACCAAGAAGCAGACTCTAAAGAGGAGTGAATTTGAGGAATAGATTTAGTTTTTTACATTCGAGCTATATCCTAAGGACCAAAAGCTTCTTCCTGATGTGTTTAATATATGAAGGATGCAGCAGCCCTTTTTATTTAACAATTTGGCGTGATTGGTTCCATATTATCCTTTAAGCCACATTTGGATCAACCAGAGTGGGTTCGCAATAGACCTCCTTAATCTATAGCGAGATTTCCTTTAAGAGTGCCTTAACCATCATTTTTATGCTGCTTGAACCAACCTTGTTCCTGAAGTTGTGGCAGTTAAATCAGAAATTCCCCAGACTTGAGTTAAGTGTTGGAGTGAGGGGCGTGGGGGGGGTGGGGGGGGGGGGTGTGTATTGCAGTTATTTGGAGACGTGTGCAGTGGGTGGGCGACCTTGATCGTTGATTGAACACGTTTTGGTTAATCGAGTCATAATAAAGTTGCTTATAAGTCTGTTTCAAATGCTCATCTCAGCAACAAGTTTTGTCACTCTATGATTCCAATTCAAATGTTAAGAGTCCTCATTTTCATCCATGTCCAATTGACTGTATGATCATCCACATTTCCATTAAGGACGTAAGTGCTCTTTCAACTTGACAATGAACTGTGTCTTTTGCTTGATACTGACTCTCAATTCACTTAATTTCAAACAACTGAGTAAAACCTTGGACATTTTGATTAAAACACTGTTTTCTAGTGAAAATTTCCTGAGTAGAGTTGAGAATCAGCTTCAAAGGATGCCAATGTTATTTCAAAGCGTAAGGAACCTTACAAATTTTCTAGGGTTGCGGTTTCTGTTATCAACAAAATCCTTTTTATTGAAAGCGCAGTCTTGAGTTCGAGACAAAACTTTTTGTGCATTCATTCACATTTCACAACCTTATTCAGAGATAAATTCAAACAGTTGTTTACAATATCATTATTCAATGCTTTGGCCATGAGTCGTTCATTTCACTCAAAACTTGATTCATTTGAACTGCGAAAGTGTTTGGACTCCAAGCGATGTTTTCGACAGCCTAACCATTTGATAAAAGACTTTTTTTTGGACATCCGACAAGTTCTCAACCAAGTAGTGGTTGAAGTTATTGAAGATATCTTTTAATTCTTTGATAAACAGAATGAGTTCAATCTCGAAAACAACCTTTGTATTTCAGAACCCCATGGTGTCCCTCAGTGATAGCGTGTGGCAGTGGGTCCTTTCTTTGACAGACCGATCAAAGCAATGGGGAAGTGACTAGTTGGGTTGTTAGGAGCTCGTTCAAGACTAGTGAGTGCGGCCGGGGCAAGCACATAGGCGAGATTGAGAGGTTCGCAAGGTAGGTGCGTATAGTGGATCCGGGCTACTAGTTAGCGAGTGGAGTGTGGGTTGCAGGCGTGGAGGTAGTGATAGGATGTGGGGTCGATGGATTAGGGCGATGCTAGTGGTGGAGCACCTGAGGGGGGGATGGGTATGGGGATTGGGAAGGTCGCGTTGAGGCGGCACTCGTGGGCATTAGCTCTTACAAAATATTTAACAAACAGTTGCGCATTGGGAGTAGAGATGAGTCTGGCGATCGACGATCAACTGATGTTCGGATTGCGAGAACTTTATCACAGAGTTATCACAAACCAGAACATTGATAAATCTCAGAGCAGCGACTGACAATCTCACACTGGGCGATCTCAGTCTCGCTGTAGGCTTCCAAACCCTTATTTCGTGTATGAAGTACGCAGTAGCGCTTGTCACACGCAGGTGTGTGAGAGGGCGACTCTCGGTGTCACAAGAGCAATTAGATTCAGCATAGGCGAGGATGGAAGTGCAGGAATCTACGGAGTTGAGGATGGTGCCATTGAGTATGGAGATGGGGTGTGCGCGTGTATCGAAGATGCACGTGGTGGGCGTATGTGATGGTCCGAAGGGCTTGGACTTCAGATTTAAGAGGGGTGTGCCGAAACGCGATAGCTTGTGTTTCAGGATTGATCATACCAAGTGTGGGATTAGTAGCAGGCATATGAACACTTGAGGCGCGATGGATTGATGTTGATCACTCCGTATTGGGATAGGAGACGTATAGTGTAGATGACGATGGGAGTGAAGATCGAGTTCGTTGGGTGGGGGGGGGGTGTGATTTTCTTAGTTCGTAAAAGCAATGTCTCTATGGCGAGTGAGTTGTGGCGAGTGATGGATGGATAGCGCAGGAGCGTGTTACATGTGGAGCGCGTGCAGTGAGGGGTGTGGTTCCAATCTAATTGGAGGGTCTCTAGTAAACTATGAGATTGTGTGCGCGAGAGGAGTGGCGGATGGCATAGAGAGGGTGCACGAGGTGTAGTGTGATTCTGATGACGAGTGGCTTGTGTTATGCGAGCATAGTCTCAGTCTCAACTCTCAGCGGGCATGGAGATCACTAAGTGGGCTAGGTGATATGTCGAGGAGATCGTCACTTCACCAAACACACGGACACTAGGTGTACCATCATAGCTCTTAGTCTATGAAGACGTCTGTATCGCAACACAACACCTAACAGTCGCATCTGCTTCTTACTAGCACGCTCAAGCTCGCGACGTCCTTCAGCTGAGTTGAGCGCACTAGTATATGCCAGAGGTACAGGGGGCGCATGTGACTCTCTTGGTTATGTCAGTGGGCGAAGACTCTTGTGTTAGTATGCTTGTCACGCGATAATGTACAGTCTGACTTGAAGAGTATTGATGTCTATTTCTGAATTTCTGGTATGCGGTGCACAGGGGAGTCGTCTCTATGCTGGGAGGGGCGACTAGGTGACACACAAAAGGGGGGCGGGAGAGCTACTGAGAGGGAGTAAGGAGAATGGTGGGGGTTGGAGACCACGCGCAGCGACAGTTGGAGAGTTTGCAGGAGATCTCTGCGATGCTTGTCGCTGCTGAGCGTATCTATCACTTGCATACTATGTGATGGCACGAGAATTGTGATCTGGCAGTGACACACAGGAGAGAGCGGGTGATACGAGATCTGGACTCTAAGCGCATTGGAGATTGCAAATGTTCAAGGTAGTGTGGAGTGCGAGAGCGTGCTTGGCTGGTAGATGGAGCGGGTCTGGTCACAATGGTAACACATATGATACAATGGTCTTACACTGTAGTGCACTTGTGCACTAGTGTGGGGATGGAGTAGATATGGATTGTCTACAATATATAGATGGAGTCATAATGGATTAGTAAATGATTCTGTCAGTCGTGTGTTTGTCATCATGGGTGGGACAGTGTCGAAGGGTTGATGGAGATGTTCAGGTGAACTGAGTGGGTGATGCAGGAGGCGAGTAATGGACTGATGCACACGGCCCTGTTAGAGATGGCGGTATGAGGGCTGGAACAGGAGAGTAAACAGGAACTGAGAGGTATAATGCGTGGTGGCATCATGAGCTACAGTCTGCGAGAGCTGAGCATTATCTTTATAGAGGTTAGGGATTGGATGCTATGCAGTCCAGTATCACATGAAGTCATCAGACGGAGGAGAGTTGTGTATGCGATTCATTATGAGCGGAGTAGGGGATTGTTAAATTAAAGGGATTGGGGGGTTATTTTTATGAAGGGGGGAAAAGAGGGGAGGTATAGGGAAATGGTTTGGGAGGGGGTGGAATATATGTTGGTGGGGTAGAAAATGTTTATGGTGGGATGTTGGTAGGGAATGATGTGGTGGGGTTGAGGGGGGATATGGGGGGTAGTTGAAGTGAGGTGGGGGGGTGTGTGTAAGGTGGTAAGATTATATGGTTTTGTATTATGGGGTGGTTGGATGATTGGGGTGATTAAGAGGGATGGTTATAGGGTTTTTTGCACTAGACGGGTTCCAGGTTGGGATATTGCAGGTTTGGGTGGTAAGGCGGGGAAGCATATGCCAATTGTGGATTATGTGGTTATAGGAGAATAACGTTGTGGTGGACCGGGTGGATTGGTACTCTATGGATGGATATTTAATTGAAAAGGTGTTGATTGAGTGGTTTGCGATTGTTGATTTGAGAAGGTGGTAACAAACTGTGAAGACTGATATGTGAAAACAGAAGTTGAGATGGAGACTGTGGGTGAGTGTTGTAATGATATGATTAGCTGGCTATAATTGGTGAATGCAACTAAAGCAAGAGGATCGGAAGTTGCGTGCAGGCATCAAACGAACTGCATTTGCATGCCTTTCATGTGTTTGCAGGTAAGCATGAAGCTGATCAATCATTGGTAGGGTGCAAATCTTTACCAATTTAACATCAGTAACAAATTTGCTCCATGTCATCAGGAAGAGTTTTAAGAACTTTTGGTGTTAACCTTGAAACGTCTGCTCCAATGCATCTGTCAGATGTTCATATCATTTGAGTAACAGAGTGAACCTCAAGTATACTCTTGTAGCGACTCTCCTTTCTTGTAAGAGAACTTTTCGAATTTCATCATACAGGCTTGCAACTGAAATCACTGTTCTGTGTTGTTAATACGTTCCTTGCATTAGCATTAATCTTCTCCCAAAGATCTTTTGCACACGATGTTGACAGTCACAAACATAGAGTTCAAGTTGGTTAAGGCTTGGAGAATGATGTTTATAGGCTTTGATGCGCAATCCTGCTTGAATGCTTCAGCTGGAGTCATTTAAACAATACCGTCAAGCCTTGTACTCCATCCTCACAGTGATTGAAGGCCAAACAAGGGTCCTTTTTCAACAGATGCAAGAATCATCTTCCATGTGGTCTAATTCATCATAGAAGGTTCCATTCTGCTTTTCCATGAAGCATACAAGTTTTTTCAAGCATCGTGGTTTGTTTCTCCTCTCAAAAATGACTTATTATCCCAAGAAGTCGTCATTGTGGTATGCAAAAAGTTACAAATTGATCGCGAATCGGTGGTAGAAAGAAATTGTGGTTTGGTTTTGTGATTGTTTATCTTGAAATTGAAAAAAACTACAATGGATTTTTTACAATCTTAGAACAAAACCGGGAAAACAAGGTTTTTTATGGGATTTTACAAGTCAAAGAAAGAACCGTATAATTTTAAAATGAGTATTTTAAGTTTTAAATTAAATTTGGTTTCACCTAGGTTCGGTTGACAAAAAAAAAAATAAAGCTATTCGGGTCCAACTCGTTTGGTCCTACTCTTTCGGTGAGCTAACTCGTTTCGGCATCCTACTCGTTCTGGTCCTACCTTCGATTCACTAGTTGGTTTCTCTTCTGTTCGGCATTCAAACTTTTTCGGCGAAAAAGATTAGGTCGTTTCGGAATTCCCAAATAGAGATAGCTAGTTCGGTTCCCAAATAAGATTAGCTAGTTCGGTTCCCAAAGTAAATGGCTCGTTCGGTTCGAACTACAGTAATCTAGTTCGGTTCTCCTCGTTCGGTTCCAACACTAGAAATCTTGTTCGGTTCCAACACTAGAAATCTCATTCGGTTCTCCTCGTTCGGTTCCAACAACTACGAAACTCAAATTTTCAAAACTAAAAAAGACACGATTTTTAATGGTTTTTAGCAAAAAATTCTTGTACAACTAGTGTTACTAACACATAGGAAACACTAAAAATGAAAAGTTTAAGGTTTTTATAGACAAATAAGTTGAATCACTATGTTGCCTTTGTAAAGGTTTTTGAACACAAATCAAACACAAAAACTAAACACACCACTCCATGGCTCTTGATACCAATTGTAGAATTCTAGTAATCTTATGATCAAACAAGAACAATAGTGAGATGTGGGTTGTGATGTTAGAGAGAGATTGGATGGAAAATGGATGAATTGTATAAAATGAAAATGTGGTAAAATGGAACAACCAACCCCTCTCCAAGGCTAGGAGAGGGTTTATATAGTACCTAAAGGCCGGCCCATGGGTTATGATGGGCTTCCCATGGGTCTTGGGCCGGACTAGATTACTAATCTAATCATTACATAAACTACGAGCTAAGACTGTTACAACTTGGAAGTGACCGACACTTTTTGTGTTTCCAACAATTATATATACTAATAAAAGAAATGAAAAATGTTTTTGTATTTTTTAATAAGAAAATAAGCAAAATAACTTCACACGGAAGGATCTTCAAACAAAAATAGCAAACAAACTCAACAATCGTAAATAATCCTCCCTCCCGGCACGCGCAAAAAATTGATTGTCTCTTATCAACACCCTTTTATAAATATAAAATATATAATATCAATAATAAATATACTATACTGATAAAGATATAATATAAGGGATAAGAAATCAAAATATCTCAAGTTGTATAAAAACCGGGAGTAATGATTCCGGGTCGTTATCCCCAACGAGAAAATGCAATTGAAAGTCGAGGCCTTTGAGAAATCGATGCTTGATTGGAACAAGAAGATGGGTATCTAAAACTATACGAGAAAAGTTAAAGCAAAAAACTTGACACAATTAAGGTAAAGACCAAATTGGAAACTAAAAAAACCAAAACGAAATCCTAAACGGGACCTAAAAACCCTAAATTATCAAAATTAAGTCCTAAAATGATCTTTTTGGTTTTCTACAACAGTCTTAATTGACTAAAATGCTAGAACAAAGAAAACTAGACCAAAAACGGAAGTGACTGGGGCTTAAAACACTAAAAAACGTAAACGGGATTCAATCATGTTCTTTAAAAAAATCAAATTTTGCAATTTTAACCCTACGAAAGCAAATCTAATTTTTCTAATCCTATATTAAAAGAAAATTTTCTAAAAAAAATTATATTTTTTTGACTTTTTTATAATTTTTTATGAATTAAAAACGATTTAAATGAAATTAAATGTTTAAAAATACTAAACTATTTAATAAAAATCTGAAAAAATTAGCAAAAGTGCATTGAACAATGAGGAATCTAATAAAAATAAGTTGGTGAAAACAGCTTATCAAATAAGCCGTGAAATAAGCCAAAAATGGCTTATAAGCCAAAAGAGTCAAAATGTGTATAAAAGATAGATTTTGCAAATCATAACTGAAAAAGTCCCAAGGGCGAGTGGTAGAGGGAGTGTGTGTTGAGGTTTATAAAAGGTTGAAACGAAGTTGAGGTCAGGGGTTCGAGCCTTGCTCACCCCTGACTTCCTTGGTTTCCCTTTTTTTTTGAAAACTTATAAAAACAAAGTTATAGAAAAACTAAAAACTAACAACTTTTATAAAAGAAACTACTTTTGAAACTTAAGCTATAAGCTAAAAAATAAGCTGAAAGTTGACAGTTTATAAAAAAAATGCTTTAGGCTTTTATTAAAACTAAGGAAACTCCAAAAAGCTTAAATAAGCTAAGCTATGAACAAAATAAGCTATAACTACTTTAAACTAACCTAATAAGCTAATTTAAACTAGAAATAAGCAGAAAGAATAAGCTATAAGCTAAAAATCCAAAAAAAACTCTTATACTAAAACTGCTAACAAACAAACAAACAGCAACTTTTAAGCTTAATTTTAGATAAGCAAACAGATCCTTATGACTATCTAGCTTATATCATCTTAAACCTTGGCCAAAAAGCTACTAGAAACAGGTCTTAAAAACTATTTTGAAAAGCAAATGGACAAAGAAAAAGCAAGCTGAAAAAGGACTTTTGCACTCAGTATGTACTGAGTATGTTTTTAGTATTTCAAAAGACAAAATGCTAATTTAAAGCTTAAAGACAGATAACTAGACCAGTTTATTTTTAAAAAGCAATTTCAAAAAGATGTACACTACCCTATAATCTACTTATATTCTAAAAATTAAGACCTGAAATCTAAATTTACTCTCTGATATTTAGGCTAGAAAATGGCTGTTTGGCCTATTAGACTGCTGATGCAATTGACATGCTTATGACAAAACTAAGAACCAAGAAGTCATGTTTTAGAGATAGTTCTAAACTTCTTTTATACACTCAAGCTAAAATCAAATTCAGCCATAAACAATAAGCTTATAACAATTTGAGCTTAATGTGCACATATAAAACTAAATTTAGCTAACAGATTTAAACAACTATACACTACTTTGATTAAAACTTGATTATGCCTACAAACAAATTTAAATCCTGACTCTATAAACCTTATAATAAGATTTAAAAATGAATTTTAAAGGACCAAATGGACTCAACTTACGAACTTGAGTTAGTACTGCTGATCCCTAACACCTCCCTTAAATTTCTTAAATCCATACTTAGCTTATAAAAATGAGAATTAAAGCTAAAATCATAGATACCAGATGCTAAAAAGCTATAATAAAACCTAATAAGCAGATTTTAACAAACTAATAAGCTAGAACAATAAGCTATTAAACTATGCTAATATTTTTGTATTTTTTTGATAGTTTTTATAACATAACAAGCAAACTAAAATCTAAGTTAACTAATGAACTTATTAAGCATTAAACAACAAATATAAGTAGCAATAAGCTAATGAAAATGTAATAAGCCACCACAAATAGATTATACTAATTATGCAGATTTAAAGCTAAAAAATGAAAATGAAGACTTACAAGGGCCTTTGTACAAACAAGGCTTTCAAATGCCTTAAGCTTATTCAACAAGCTCCAGCTTATCCTAGGATAAGCTGGTGAGGTCTTTGGAACCCATCCATTACTGGCTTCCCTTCCACAAGTAAGCTGAGGTAAATTTTGAGTGGTTTTTGAGTAAGAAAAGCTCAACTAAGCTTTTGAGAGCTTAGTTGAGTAAATAGTCAGCTTAAGATGATATTTAGACAGATTAATAAGAGCTATTTGATCTATTAAGAGCTTGTTAAACGATATTGCTTATTAAGTAAAACAAAATTCTACACAAGATTAAAAATAAACTTTAAATTTTATTAATGAAAACAGATTACAAAGCTTTTAAATGAAGATTACAAGGATTAAAAACAATAAGCTGAAAGTTACATTTATCTAAAAATTACATTTAAAAAAATTACACTAAACTTATATTAGTACTACTCCTAGATGATCTTTGTGAGTGAGAAAGGTCTTGTATTTATAGCAAGAGTAAATGCTTCTAGGTCCTCAAAGACGCTCCCCTCTGATTTGATCTCTGCCCTTGAATCCTTTCAATCATGATACTTAATGGGCCCCGTGATGAAGATTGTGACAACACGGATTGCCAGTGTGGCAATCCTTTTGTCAGAGGCCTTGTGCTTCTTTTAGCTTGTTTTTAGTGTAAATTCCCACTTCTAGATGTGTTTCTTTTGAGCCCCGCGTGTCATTTCTTGTGGTGTCTTGGCCAATTAGAAGCTTGGGATGACGTTTTTGATATGAGTCATCACTTGGGTACTTGGAATCTTAGTGCCATGTAGGAACGTGCTTTGGATAAGGAATTTTACCCTCATGACTTGATGCAGGGGTTAATTTGGACGAGGGTGAATAGTAAATTCCCCGTCACGCCCTTTTCTTCTTTTAGTAACATTTTGTTCGACCAGAGTTTCTGGGTGGTAACGCTGGGCTTTGGGGTATTGGGTTTGGGCCATGAGTTCATTATTAAGAGATTTAGGCCGTGAAAGCTAATGTTAAAAAAGAAAAGGTTTATAATTATTGGATAATGAACCGTTAGTTTGACTAACATGTTAGGTTTTTATGGACCTTTGTGTAATTTATTTAACATTGAGGGCTCATTTGGGATTTTGAGGATTTTGTCTTTTGCTGGTTGACCAAGGTTGACTTTGTTAACCTTTGCTAGAAACTTCCGGCTCTTATGTACTCTATCCGTTCTCGTGTCCGTGTTTGTCCGGTTTTGACTGTTTTCTTGTGATTTTTGCAATATCCGTACCTACACATCACTAAATGCAAAACAAGCAATATACACAGACATAATTTGCACAATTTTTGTTCATTTTAGGGCCATTTTTATATAAAAAGGATATTGGATTTTTTTTTTTTTTTATATTCCTCACATACAATTGACTCAAGTTATGATAAGGACATCATAGGAATAAATCATAAGTCCTTGCAGCATCGAAAGTCAAACCCTCGTATGTCTCTCCCACCTACAAATTTCTCCAAACTCCGCATAATCCTCCTAGTCTTAAGCTGTTTATCATTTGACTGGATCATTGCTCCTACTTTGTCTTTATCACTTTGTCTCCAGATAGTCTGTAACAAATATTGCATCTGAATTCCTTTGAGACGATCATTAAGAGAAATCCGAACATCATTGAGTGTACCGTCACTAAACTTGTGTAGTTCATCAATACGCATCAATCTGTTCTTCTTGTCTTTGTTCTGGTAAATGAAGCCTCTGGGATTGGAGTATGCTGTGTAAGCTTCCCTTTATTTAAGATCTGGTCTGTACGTATCCGGTTTTGTGAGGTTGAGCTTCTTTTGGTAACTTTCGACACCTAATTGAAGATCTTCCACATGCCTTTTGATGACAATGCTTCTTGTGAACATTATTAAGGATACATTAAAAGCTAGGCGTTCTTCAACTGTGAGATTTGTCAATTTGCCTTGAACAAGAAGAAGCAACATGTCTTCTATATCTTGAATGCGAAGCCTATTGAAGTCGCCTTCTTTGAATTTGTATAGCTTGTCATCATCTCTATGAACAGTGATCCAATCCAGATGCTTGTAATTGTGTCATTTGACTATTTGAAGATTTGTGACAGCAATGATTTTGCGTTTGGAGTAGACATCGCGAGTAGAATCCTTGTTAACCGCAAATCCATAGAATTGTTGTCCTTTTCGTCCCTAATGTGAGATTCCCTAGAGAGCATGTTTGTCGTAGCTAACTGGCACTTGACTTCGTATACTGTTAGGGACCAAATCTTCAATCCATTTGATGTGCCCGTAATCTGCAGCTTTGGTCTTCATCACTGAAGTGGTATATTTTTGTCTTGAGACACCACCTCTTAGATATTCAAGGTCATTGTTGATGAAGTGATCAAAAGGTATGACACGACGACCTCGAGAATTAGGTATCAATGGAAGTGGCTTTCGTAGATCATGTGGATATTGCTGACCTTCAGGGTTGTTCCAGTCTAATTGATCAGTGGTTGCCTTATAGACTTCTTTAAAGAAATATTCGAGCTCCACTAGGCTCTTGCATGATACTTTCATCAGCTTGAATGTTGGACCAGTTAATAATTCTGGAGTTAAAGTATCAAATTTAAGCCGGTTCATCACGAATGCTGAGAAGTCAAGGGGAGTGTCCATCAACTCATTAAACGACTCACGCGGATCTTCCATCTGGGACAAAGAGCTTAGCCAAGGTTGAACAGGTCCATGAGCATCAGGCAAAGTCTTGTTCCAATCACGATCGGGGATAGGAGGTTTTGCTGGTTTCTGAAACCAATCAGGATGCTGAAAGATATCTTCATTAGGTTGTTCTTCAGTAACTCCTGTTTCGAACTCCTGATGTGCAGGTTCTTTCAAATCTTTGGCAGTGTGCATTGGCTCCTCTGCTTAAGCAGACTTGTCAGCAGACTTGTGATGAGATTTGGATCCTTTAGTTGACTTGCCAGTTGTCCTGGAGATCTTTTCCTTTGGTACACTGGTAGACTCTGGTTCTTTTCCAGCTCTTCTTCTCTTGGACCCCCGGTTTGATCCAGCGGAGGGTTCTTCGTCTTTATCCTCATCATCTCTATGTCTTTTAAACAAAATAGTATCTCCATAAGTGTCAAGTATGAGCTTGTCACTTTCGTAAGCGTCAACCAATGCTTTGTAGATATCACTCGAATGTTTTGGAAAAATCACAAGGATAATGCGTATGACTCTTAGTATACATCTTGTTGTTCACATTATGTGATTTAGCAAGCTTAATTTGACAAGTGTCCTAATGAGATTTATGGATGATCTCTTTTGGCTCTAGACTCAATAGTGCACTTTAGTTTTAGTGATCGGAGGCTGAAGCTGACTGCCACCTTTTCAATATCAACTAACTCGGAGTAAGAAAGTCGATAGAAATGCGTGTAATCTCTGTGAGAAATGAAACAAGAGTCTGTTGCGAGACCTTGAGTGGCTAGGGAGGGTTGTGCATAGCTTTACTGGGTCCATGACTGTCTTTAATGTCAGACAACAACTTAGTGTTTCCAACAGTTTATGTATTGACCCGGTTTCTGCCTAAGTGTGTAGAGGGCTTCTTTCTTTTCACCCTTTATCCTTACATTTCTTTTTCATTCTTCAACCCCTTCAATGCTTATCGAGACTTTTTAACTAACACCTTTTTGGGTTTATTCCAGTGCTAGCTCTATCTCAGTCGGCATTATTCCCGATTCTTACTTTTTCTCCTTTTGTATCATACCTAAGGACTTCTACACTATCTATTGGATATCCCTGGGTAGATCCCTCCGGTTCTGGCTGGATCATGGGATTTGAATACCTATGCCTAACCACCTTATATCTTAATAAATTTAATTACGTGGTCGGTCTTTTGGGTATTCCATCACAATCAAAAACCAAAAACATTAAAAATGTCAATCAAAGTGTTTGATATAAATATCAAAAGATTTACACTTTGAGAGTTTTTCATCATCACTAAAAACCCCCCCTTAACATGTGCATCGTAATCGTAGTACATGTTAGGAATGGAGTGCATTGAGTTCATTTTATTCAATCACATTTCAATACAAATTAGATACAGTTTAATCACATTTTCTCCCCTTGTCCAAAATGTTAATCCCTTAATATTTTGGATATCAATTGATTAAACGTTCGGGGACAAGATGTTACACAATCTCTAACAGGAACATTTTAATGCTCCCCTTCAATATTTGAGGGTATAAAAGACAATGCTGAGTACAATAATTTGAATTTTTTTAAATTTACTATGAAATTCTTAAAATTTTTGTACTCGAGCACTCCCTATTATCATAATGTCTATACTACATATACACAAATTCACAAGTTATAATTATTCATGAGGATTGACCTGTTATGATAAGTACATTATATGATAAATCATATGGTCCTTAGCAGCAGTCAAAAGTCACCCTCGTACGGTCTCCCACATACAAATTTCTCCAAACTCTGCATAATCCTCCTGGTCTTAAGCTGTTTGTCAATTAGCTGGATCATAGCTCCTGCTTTGTCTTTATCACTTTGTCTCCAGATAGTCTGTGGCAGATACTGTATCCGAATTCCCTTAAAACGATCATTAAGAGCAGTCCGAACATCATTGAGTGTACCGTCACTAAAGTTGTTTAGTTCATCAATACGCATCAATCTGTTCTTCTTGTCTTTGTTCTGGTAAATTAAGCCTCTGGGATTAGAGTATGCTGTGTAAGCTTCCCTTCATTTAAGATCTGGTCTGTACGTATCCGGTTTTGTAAGGTTGAGTTTCTTTTGGTAACTTTAGACACCTAATTGAAGATCTTCCACACGCCTTTGGATGACAATGCTTCTTGTGAACATTCTCAAGGAGACATTAAAAGCTAGGCATTCTTCAACAGTGCGATTTGTCAATTTGCCTTGAACAAGAAGAAGTAGCATGTCTTTTATGTCTTGAATACGAAGCCTGTTGAAGTCGTCTTCTTTGAATTTTTATAGCTTGTCATCATCTCTACGAAAAGTGATCCAATCTAGATGCTTGTAATTGTGCCATTCGACTATTTGAAGATTTGTGACAACAATGATTCTACATTTGGAGTAGACATAGTGAGCAGATTCCCTGTTAACCGTAAATCCATAGAATTGTTGTAGTTTTCGTCCCTAATGTGAGATTCCTCAGAGAGCATGTTTGTCGTAGCTAACCGGCACTTGACTCCACATACTGTTAGGGACCAAATCTTTCATCCATTTGATGTGCCCGTAATCTGCAGCCTTGGTCTTTGTCACCGAAGTGGTATATTTTCGGCTTGAGACACCACCACTTAGATATTCAAGGTCATTGTTGATGAAGTGATCAAAAGGTATGACACGACGACCTCAAGAATTAGGTATCAATGGAAGTGGCTTTCATAGATCATGTGGATATTGCTGACCTTCAGGGTTGTTCCAGTCTAATTGATCAGTGGTTGCCTTGTATACTTCTTCAAAGAAGTATTCGAGCTCCACCAGACTCTTGCATGATCCTTTCATCAGCTCGAATGTTGGACCGGTTAATAATTCTAGAGTTAAAGTATCAACTTTAAGCTGGTTCATCACGAATGTTGAGAAGTCAAGGGGAGTGCCCATAAACTCATTAAACGACTCACGCGGATCTTCTATCTGGGCCAAAGAGCTTATCCAAGGTTGAACAGGTCCATGAGCATCAGGCAAAGTCTTGTTCTAATTACGATCGGGAGTAGGAGGTTTTGCTGGTTTCTGAAACCAATCCGGATGCTGAAAGGTCTCTTCATTAGGTTGATCTTTAGTAACTCATGTTTCGAACTCCTGATGTGCGGGTTCTTTTAAATCTTTGGCAATATACATTGGCTCCTATGCTTGATCAGACTTGCTATCAGACTTGTGATGAGATTTGGACACTTCAGTTGACTTGCCAGTTGTCTTGGAGGTCTTTTCCTTTGGTGCACTGGTAGACTCTAGTTCTTTTCTAGCTCTTCTTCTCTTGGACCCCCGGTTTGATCTAGTGGAGGGTTCTTCGTCTTTATCCTCATTATCTCTATGTCTTTTAAATGAAACAGTATCTCCATAAGTGTCAAGTACGAGCTTGTCACTTTCATAATCGTCAACTAGTGCTTGGTTGAGATTCTTTTGTTCATTAGATATGTGGATTGACTTATTGCTCTCCATCTTGTCTATAAGAATCTTCTTCATCTCTAATTCAGATAGGTTGGCGGCTATAGCATGAGATGTCTTAGATTCATTAGATGAACGAGTCAGAACCTCAGCTTCGAGTTATTCATTGACAGTCTTCTCAATTTTCAACAAAATCTTGGACTTTAGCTTGAACTTGTTCCTTAATTATTTTCTTAGTGTTATCATCAAGTTTGTTGAGGAAGTCTGCATTTTCAGCTTAGGCTTCATCTCTGAGTCTTTCGGATTATAACTAAACAACTGTTTTTGATGGCTTCATGCATCTTGTTGGCAAGGTACGCATCAACAATGCCGGGAATCAAAGAAACTGCTGCAGCAAATTGATTCGTTTGTTTAAACTCTGAGAAGTCGGTTTCCAACATTTTTAGTCGATGGTCAAACCCGAATAAAGAGCCAAAATTGGGAAGATCTTGTATTGAGGAGCTTGAAACAGTTGGTGGTGTGAGAACTGGTGTTTGTTGCTGTCACACCCCACCAAGGCGGAACCGCGAGGTGTAACATATTAATAAACATCACAAAAGATGATAGATAAAACACCATACATGAACTTAAACAAAAGAAAGTTATCCAAATTACAACATCACAAAGTACAAGTTTAAAAGTACATGAAACATCATAAGTTGTTTCTATCCGAACATGGATATTCAAAAGACCTGATTCTTGTAATTATGTAGATGTCTTGACAATAATTGAAAAACAAGGCTCTAAGTTTCCACCTTGGGAACGTCACCTGAAAAGCATGATAAAACGGTCAACTATCGAAATAGTTGGTGAGCTCACAAGATTTTATACACAAAATGTAGTTTTTTTAAAATGAGTAGATGTTCAAAACATTGTTCCCAATTCAATATCAGGTTGCCAAAACAAGTCGTTAATCCAATCTGATTCAAATTTTCAAAGACAATTTTCATTGCCTAAAGTAACGTAATATAAATCAATGTATATGTATCCTATAGTGTTTATGTGAGGCACTACTTAAACATATTCAGCCTAACCGTTTCAAACATCCAATCAAGTTTCATACGTTCAAAACAAGTTCAAGTTCAAATATGCTCAAAAGATTAATTACTTAGAAGTAATTGCATAAGAAATGGCACATCATGCTTTCCACCCCAAAATATTTAAAACATGTAAAAAGGGGAATGTGAGAAACTCACTGTAGATAGGAGTATCGATCGAGAAAATCAACAAAGGAAGAAGAATGACAACAACGATCTCAACCGTGACCTATAATAATAGTGGTCCGCGTATAAGAAAATATAGTTATGAGAAAATGCATATTTTGCAATGATATGGAATAATA
>BQNB010027899.1:0-57176 GCA_026074375.1 Tanacetum coccineum
TACTACACTACTGCAGGCATGCAAATGTCAAGTGACATAACAGAAACCCACAAGTCACAACACAACACACTCTATTTACCATCAAGGTACAATCTTTATTACATCATTTACATGTCATTACAACAACGACCTTACAGTACTACAACTTGGATTTAATCAAACAAATAATTAATACGTAATACTACATACCTATTTATTTAAATCATTAAATATTCTTGGAAACCTAACCCTAATGTCAAAGGTTCTAGTCTTGTCCACTTCATTTAGGTTGACAACTAAGGTTTACATGGGATATGATAGATGACATATAGTCTTTGAGACTAGTGGTTGTTGTAGTTGGAAAGAGTTGTAGGGTTTTTGGTGGTACTCTTGTGCAAGAGACATTGTATTCTCCATCATCATCACTGTCATGAGTGGGCAATCACACATGACCTTCTTGGAGTTTAGATCTACATTACTTTCAATGGACTATATTTATCGGAGCTTTGCGATTTATCTCAACAAAACTAGCACCACCCTGTATGCATGTACATTATAAAGAATTATGATTTATAATTTTAAACTTATGTAGAGATATAGATACAAGTTTATAAAAGTTTTATAAACTATGATTTAGTATCAAGATATGTGCATATACATATAACTTTTTTTACGAAACAAGTTAAGTTCTTAATTAGATATTGAAGTAGCTTTGCAAACGAGTTTTAAAGTAAAATATATTTTTTCTAGCTAAAAACTGAATACCTAACTTGCTCACAAAATTTAACCAATGATATAATTTAACCATTAAGATCTAAACTAGATCAATTAACAAGTATCGACAGTATTATCTCAGGGTAAGTGATTATGATTATCTACATACATGTAATTGAAAAATGCTATACCCATCTAAAACATCATTTGGAAGAGTCACGTGGTAAGCAAAATTTTTACAAGTAGATGTTGTATGTTTTCTGGATTTTGTCAGCATATTAGATTTGCATAATTTTACTCTTTGAAATAGTATATGTTGCATACGTACCCAATTGACTATGAATGAAGGTTTTTGTTTAACATATGAGCAAACTTAATCAAATACATTTGACATCCTAATTAGGTTTAGGAGGATCTAGCTCTATATATTTTGTAAACGTTTAACTAAAAATTGAGTTAGAAATCGTGTTTGTTAAACAACATTAGACCATGAGATTCTAAATTAAAATGTCTAAGTTATTTCTTAAGATCGAGGTTTTAACAATTAAACTAAACTCTTAATTGTTTTGGCCACCTTATACATTTTTTTAAAAACAACAAGTTATATATATAAGAACTAGCAAAAAACTACTAATTACAACGATCCCAATGACAATTTACACACGACTCTGAAAACTACTACAAAAAGACTTTAGAAAGTTACCTGAAAGGGATAGGAATGATGATTATAAGGTAAAGGGTAAGAAGGATAAAGACGTTCTTGGTATTGATACATTGCCATTAGTTTCTTTCGAATTTTTTGTCGGTCTCGAGCTTTATGATTTTGAAACCAATAAAACACATTTTTGCCTTGAATTTTGCCGTAAATAGAGAGTCTCGCTGTTATTTGCTGTATTTGAGTTGCCGTTGGTGTTTTAAGACCTCCCCTATACATTCCTTCTAACAGCATCACTTCCTCGGTGCGGGCACCACTGCTCCACCACCACTCGATGACCGCGACACTACCGTCTCCATCACTGATATCTTTCTTGGTTTATATATTTGGTTTGGTAGGAATTGTGGAGTGAGGGAGTACGTATTTTAGAGGAATGGGTGATTCATATAATTATGTCATCGTCACCCTATGTGATGTACTTTTAGAATAAAAAATAAAACATACATATAAAAGTAGATTATGGATGAGAATGATAAGCAACCGTGCAAACATCTTCTAATAAACATAATTATTGTCGTCATTGTTATGAAATAAAATGTGGTAAAAGAATGATTCACCACAACAATAGCCCTTTTCCCTGGCGGGATCGTCGGGTATTCCCCACAGCGGACATGTCGCTGGGGAAAGGTATCCCCAGCGACATGTCGCTGGGGAATACTCGCTGGGGAAGCTTCGTAAGGGATTCTTTCCCCAGCGATAATCCCCAGCGACGAGGTGGGTCCCACTCATTTTTCAGTCAAAGATCAAGTGCCACGGTGGCACACTTTCCCCAGCGACATGTCGCTGGGGAAAACGTTTAATTAAATTTTTTTAAAACGTTTTCCCCAGCGACATGTCGCTAGGGAAAGCGTTTAATTAAATTTTTTTAAAAACGTTTTCCCTGCGACATGTTCGCTGGGGAAACATTTTTAAATATTTATAAAACTTTTCCCCGGCGAATGTGCTGGAAAATCTTTTCTAACAAAAAATTAATATCGAGGTTACCAGCGACGTGTCGCTGGGGAAACCTTTTAAAAAAAATTAATATCAGGTTTCCCCAGCGACATGTCGCTGGGGAAAACTTTAAAAAAAATTAATATTATGTTTCCCCAGCGACAGATCTACAATATCAATAATTGTTTTCCCGGCGACAATCCCCAGCGACATGTCGCTGGGGAAACATTTATTTTTGTCGTTTAGCGTATTTGGCGGGGGCTACGAAAAAAATTTTGGTGGGTTATTATCCCCGGCGGACATGTCGACGGGGAAAACTTAAAATTATAATAATAAATAACCTTTTTTTAGTATATTTTTTTAACTTTTTTATAGATATATTAATAATTTTTTTATATAACATATAACTTTTTATAAAAAATATTGAATTTGGTTCGTTTGGCCGGGTCGGCCGGTCCTCGTTTCGTAATCATATTTATTAATCCTAAATGAATTTTTTAAAAATATATAACTTTTTATAAAAATAGAAAATTTGGTTGTTTCGTGCCGGGTCGGTCGTTTATGGTTCGTATATAATTATAATTCGAATGATTTTTTATTTTAGGGTAATCATCAAAAATAAAAAAAATAACTTTTTTTTTTTGTTATTTATATAATTTTTTTATAAAATATATAATAATCTTTTTATAAAAAATATAAATTGGTTCGTTTCGGCCGGGTCGGTCCGGTTCCTCGTTTCGTATATAATTATTATCTAGAAGTTTTTTATAAAAATATAAATTGGTTCGTTTCGGCCGGGTCGGTCCGGTTCCTCGGTTCGTATATTAATTATAATTCGAAATTATTTTTTATAATTACTTATCCCCGGCGACATGTCGCCGGGGAATCATCAAAAATAAAAAAAAACTTTTTTTTTGTTATTTATATTATTTTTTTATATATATTATTAATATTTTTATAAAATATATACCCTTTTTATAAAAAATATAAATTGGTTCGTTTCGGCCGGGTCGGTCCGGTTCCTCGGTTCGTATATTAATTATAATTCGAAATGATTTTTTATAATACTATCACGGGGAATCATCAAAAATAAAAAAAATAACTTTTTTTTTTTTGTTATTTATACAAATTTTTATAAAATTTATATAATATTATTTTTTTAAAATATTAACCTTTTTATATAAAATATAATTGGTTCGTTTCGGCTCGGGTCGGTCACCGGTTCGATTCGATTCGTATATAATTTTCCATCATAAAAATGATTTTTTATAAAAATATAATTGGTTCGTTTAGGCTGGGCGGTCCGTTCCTCGTTTCGTATATTAATTATAATCGAAATGAATTTTTATAATTAACTTATCCCCGGGAACATCGTCGCCGGGGAATCATCAAAAATAAAAAAAATAACTTGTTTTTTTGTTATTTATATAATTTTTTTATAAAATATATAATAATATTTTTATAAAATATATAACTTTTTATAAAAAATATAAATTGGTTCGTTTCGGCCGGGTCGGTCCGGTTCCTCGTTTCGTATATAATTATTATCTAAAATGATTTTTTATAAAATATATAACTTTTTATAAAAAATATAAATTGGTTCGTTTCGGCCGGGTCGGTCCGGTTCAACGGACAAGTCGATATGTTAGGGTTATACATTCGACGTTCAACGGACAAGTCGATATGTTAGGGTTATACATTAGACGTTCAACGGAAGAGTCGATATGGTATGGTTATACATTAGACGTTCAACGGATGAATCGAGATGTTAGGGTTATACGTTAGACGTTCAACGGACGAGTCGATATGGTATGGTTGTACATTAGACGTTCAACGGACGAGTCGATATGGTATGGTTATATATTAGACGTTCAACGGAAGAGTCGATATGGTATGGTTGTACATTAGACGTTCAACGGACGAGTCGATATGGTATGGTTGTACATTAGGCTTATACGGACGTGTAGATTATGGTTTGGTTATATATTTAGTCGTTCAACGGAAGAGTCGAATGGTATGGTTATACATTAGTACGTTCAAACGGACGAGTCAATATGTATGGTTGTACTATTAGACGTTCAACGAGAGTCGATAGGGTATGGTTTTTTATTTGAACGTAACGGACGAGTCGATATGTTATGGTTATACATTAGACGTTCAACGGACGAGTCGATATGTTATGGTTGTACATTAGACGTTCAACGGACGAGTCGATATGGTATGGTTATACATTAGACGTTCAACGGACGAGTCGAGATGTTAGGGTTATACATTAGAGGTTCAACGTATGAGTCGAGATGTTAGGGTTATACATTAGAGGTTCAACGTATGAGTCGATATGGTATGGTTATACATTAGACGTTCAACGGACGAGTCGAGATGTTAGGATTATACATTAGAGGTTCAACGTATGAGTCGAGATGTTAGGGTTATACATTAGAGGTTCAACGTATGAGTCGATATGGTATGGTTATACATTAGACGTTCAACGGACGAGTCGATATGTTATGGTTATACATTAGACGTTCAACGTATGAGTCGATATGTTATGGTTATACATTAGACGTTCAACGTATGAGTCGATATGGTATGGTTATACATTAGACGTTCAACGGACGAGTCGAGATGTTAGGGTTATACATTAGAGGTTCAACGTATGAGTCGGTATGGTATGGTTATACATTAGACGTTCAACGGACGAGTCGATATGTTATGGTTATACATTAGACGTTCAACGGACGAGTCGATATGTTATGGTTGTACATTAGAGGTTCAACGTATGAGTCGAGATGTTAGGGTTATACATTAGAGGTTCAACGTATGAGTCGATATGGTATGGTTATACATTAGACGTTCAACGGACGAGTCGAGATGTTAGGATTATACATTAGAGGTTCAACGTATGAGTCGAGATGTTATGGAAAGAGACCCGACTTCGTGAATTGATGAGTTCTCCTGGAGCTCCAAGTTACTCTGCAGGACATTCAACACCTCCAAGTTATTCTTCAGGACCTTCAACGCCTCCAAGCTATTCTTCTGGACCTTCAACACCTACAAACTATTCTCTAGGATCTTCAAGAATCATTTATTTTTGTCGTTTAGCGTATTTGGCGGGGTAACGAAAATTTTGGTGGGTTATTATCCCCGGCGACATGTCGCCGGGGAAAACTTAAAATTAAATAATAAATAACTTTTTTTAGTATATTTTATTAACTTTTTTATAAAATATATAATAACTTTTTTATAAAACATATAACTTTTTATAAAAAATATAAATTGGTTCGTTTTGGCCGGGTCGGTCCGGTTCCTCGTTTCGTATATAATTATTATCTAAAATGATTTTTTATAAAATATATAACTTTTTATAAAAAAATATAAATTGGTTCGTTTCGGCCGGGTCGGTCCGGTTCCTCGGTTCGTATATTAATTATAATTCGAAATGATTTTTTATAATTACTTATCCCCGGCGACATGTCGCCGGGGAATCATCAAAAATAAAAAAAATAACTTTTTTTTTTGTTATTTATATAATTTTTTTATAAAATATATAATAATATTTTTATAAAATATATACCTTTTTATAAAAAATATAAATTGGTTCGTTTCGGCCGGGTCGGTCCGGTTCCTCGTTTCGTATATAATTATTATCTAAAATGATTTTTTATAAAAAATATAAATTGGTTCGTTTCGGCCGGGTCGGTCCGGTTCCTCGGTTCGTATATTAATTATAATTCGAAATGATTTTTTATAATTACTTATCCCCGGCGACATGTCGCCGGGGAATCATCAAAAATAAAAAAAATAACTTTTTTTTTTGTTATTTATATAATTTTTTTATAAAATATATAATAATATTTTTATAAAAAATATAAATTGGTTCGTTTCGGCCGGGTCGGTCCGGTTCCTCGTTTCGTATATAATTATTATCTAAAATGATTTTTTATAATTATAAATTGGTTCGTTGTTCGGCGGGTCGTCCGCGTTCCTCGGTTGATATTTATTATATATTCGGAATGATTTTTTATATTAACTTATCCCCGGCGAAATGTCGCCGGGGGGGGAATCATCAAAATAAAAAAAATACTTTTTTTTGTTATTTATAAATTTTTTCTTATAATAATATATAATATTCTTTTTATAAAAATTTATACCTCTTTATAAAAATATTAATTTGGTTCGTTTCGGCCGGGTCGGTCCGGTTCCTCGTTTCGTATATAATTATTATCTAAAATGATTTTTTATAAAATATATAACTTTTTATAAAAAATATAAATTGGTTCGTTTCGGCCGGGTCGGTCCGGTTCAACGGACAAGTCGATATGTTAGGGTTATACATTCGACGTTCAACGGACAAGTCGATATGTTAGGGTTATACATTAGACGTTCAACGGAAGAGTCGATATGGTATGGTTATACATTAGACGTTCAACGGACGAGTCGATATGGTATGGTTATACATTAGACGTTCAACGGACGAGTCGATATGGTATGGTTGTACATTAGACGTTCAACGGACGAGTCGATATGGTATGGTTATATATTAGACGTTCTAGGAAGGTCGATATGGTATGGTTGTACCTTTGTCGTTAAAAGGACGAGTCGATATGGCTATATGTTTGTACATTAGGCGTTCAACGAACTAGTCGATATTGGTATGGTATTATATTAGACGGGTTCAACGGTAAGATTCGATATGTTATGGTTGTACATTAGACGTTCAACGGACGAGTCAATATGGTATGGTTGTACATTAAGTCGTCAACGGACGAGTCGATATGGTATGGTGTACTTAGGACGTTCAACGGACGAGTCGATATGGTATGGTTATACATTAGACGTTCAACGGATGAGTCAAGATGTTAGGGTTATACGTTAGACGTTCAACGGACGAGTCGATATGGTATGGTTGTACATTAGACGTTCAACGGACGAGTCGATATGGTATGGTTGTAAACTATATGTTAAACAGACGTGTCGATATGGTATGGTTGTACAATATAGGTTCAACGGACGAGTTGATATGGTATGGTTGTACATTAGACGTTCAACGTAAGAAGTCGTTTGGTTATGGTTGTATTAGTCGTTTCACGGACGAGATGATATGGATGGTTATATATTAGACGTTCAACGGCGAGACGAGATGTTAGGTTATACATTAGACGTTCAACGGAAGAGTCGATATGGTATGGTTGTACATTAGACGTTCAACGGACGAGTCGATATGATATGGTTATACATTAGACGTTAAACGGACGAGTCGATATGTTATGGTTATACATTAGACGTTCAACGGATGAGTCGAGATGTTATGGTTATACATTAGACGTTCAACGGACGAGTCGATATGGTATGGTTGTACATTAGACGTTCAACGGACGAGTCGATATGGTATGGTTATACATTAGACGTTCAACGGACGTGTCGATATGGTATGGTTATACATTAGACGTTCAACGGACGAGTCGATATGGTATGGTTATACGTTAGACGTTCAACGGACGAGTCGATATGGTATGGTTGTACATTAGACGTTCAACGGACGAGTCGATATGGTATGGTTGTACATTAGACGTTCAACGGACGAGTCGATATGGTATGGTTATATATTAGACGTTCAACGGAAGAGTCGATATGGTATGGTTGTACATTAGACGTTCAACGGACGAGTCGATATGGTATGGTTGTACATTAGACGTTCAACGGACGAGTCGATATGGTATGGTTATATATTAGACGTTCAACGGACGAGTCGAGATGTTAGGGTTATACGTTAGACGTTCAACGGACGAGTCGATATGGTATGGTTGTACATTAGACGTTCAACGGACGAGTCGATATGGTATGGTTATACATTAGACGTTCAACGGACGAGTCGAGATGTTAGGATTATACATTAGAGGTTCAACGTATGAGTCGAGATGTTAGGGTTATACATTAGAGGTTCAACGTATGAGTCGATATGGTATGGTTATACATTAGACGTTCAACAAAAATTTTTTTTTTTCAAAACAAAAAAACACTCAAATAATAACTATAAAATAAAAAAAACTATAAACATCAAAACAAGGACGAGTCGAGATGTTAGGATTATACATTAGAGGTTCAACGTATGAGTCGAGATGTTAGGGTTATACATTAGAGGTTCAACGTATGAGTCGATATGGTATGGTTATACATTAGACGTTCAACGGACGAGTCGAGATGTTAGGATTATACATTAGAGGTTCAACGTATGAGTCGAGATGTTAGGGTTATACATTAGAGGTTCAACGTATGAGTCGATATGGTATGGTTATACATTAGACGTAATCGGACGGAGTCGAATTTGCTTTGTTCTAGTATGGTTATACATTAGTCGTTCACGGACGGTAGAGATGTTAGGATATATACATTAGAGGTTCAACGTATGAGTCGAGATGTTTGGGTTATACATTAGAGGTTCAACGGTATGAGTCGATATGGTATGGTTTAACATTAGAAGTTCAACGGACGAGTCGAGGATGTTAGGATTATACATTTGATGGTTCAAACGTAGGAGTCGAGATGTTAGGGTTTTACATTAGAGGTTCAACGTTGAGTCGTATGGTATGGTATTATTGAAAATGTTCAACGGACGAGTCGAGATGTTAGGATTATACATTAGAGGTTCTATCGTATGTAGTAGAAGATGTTAGGGTATATACATTAGATGTTCAATGTAGTGTCGGTATGTATGGTTCATTCAGTCAGACGTTCAAAGGACGTGTCGATATGTCTATGGTTTACATTAGAAGTTCAACGGACGAACTCGATATGATTATGGTTGTACATTAGAGGTTCAACGTTTGAGTCGTGATGGTTTGGGATATACATTAGAGGTTCAAGTATGAGTCGATTATGGTTTGGTTATACATTTGACGTTAACCGACGAGTCGAGATGTTAGGGATTATTACATTAGAGGTTCAACGTATGGAGTCGAGATGTTAAAATATATTTTTTCTAGCTAAAAACTGAATACCTAACTTGCTCACAAAATTTAACCAATGATATAATTTAACCATTAAGATCTAAACTAGATCAATTAACAAGTATCGACAGTATTATCTCAGGGTAAGTGATTATGATTATCTACCAATACATTGTAATTTGGAAAATGCTATATAACATCTAAACATCATTTGGAAGAGTCACGTGGTAAGCAAAATTTTTACAAGTAGATGTTGTATGTTTTCTGGATTTTGTCAGCATATTAGATTTGCATAATTTTACTCTTTGAAATAGTATATGTTGCATACGTACCCAATTGACTATGAATGAAGGTTTTTGTTTAACATATCACCAAACTTAATCAAATACATTTGACACCCTAATTAGGTTTAGGAGGATCTAGCTCTATATATTTTTTAAACGTTTAACTAAAAATTGAGTTAGAAATCATGTTTATTAAACAACATTAGACCATGAGATTATAAATTAAAATGTCTAAGTTATTTCTTAAGAGGTTTTAACAATTAAACTAAACTATTAATTGTTTTGGCCACCTTATACATTTTTGAAAGGCAACAAGTTATATATATAAGAACTAGCAAAAAACTACGACTCTGAAAACTACTACAAAAAGACTTTAGAAAGTTACCTGAAAGGGATAGGAATGATTATTATAAGGTAAAGGGTAAGAAGGATAAAGACGTTCTTGGTATTGATACATTGCCATTAGTTTCTTTCGAATTTTTTGTCGGTCTCGAGCTTTATGATTTTGAAACCAATAAAACACATTTTTGCCTTGAATTTTGCCGTAAATAGAGAGTCTCACTGTTATTTGCTGTATTTGAGTTGTCGTTGGTGTTTTAAGACCTCCCCTATACATTCCTTCTAACAGCATCACCTGCTCGGGTGTCGGGCACCACCTGCTCCCACCACCACTCGATGACCGCGACACCACCATCTCCATCACTGATATCTTTCTTGGTTTATATATTTGGTTTGGTAGGAATTATAGAGTGACGGAGTACATATTTATAGAGGGAATGGGTGATTCATATAATTATGTCATCGTCACCCTCATGTGCATGTACTTTTTTGAATAAAAAATAAAATCATACATATAAAAGTAGTTTATGGATGAGAATGATATGCGACCGTGCAAACATCTTCTAATAAACATAATTATTGTCGTCATTATTATGAAATAAAATGTGGTAAAAGAATGATTGCAGACATGAATTAATCAATGTCATTGTGGGATTATCACATTTAAAATCTTAATTTACTTATGTTGGTCGATTTTTAATAACTAGGAGTCAATACCATGTCTACCACAATAATTTCTTACTAGAAGAAAAAACAACGTCAACAACAACATTACCGACTGTCAAAAACCTGTTAAACTCCAAACAGATCATGACAGACAGGGAGAAAATGTTAAACATTAAAACCCGGAGGATATTACGTCTTGATGATTCAATATTGATAATGACAAACACCTAAAAAACCTAACGGACCCAAAGATCACACTTTGGGTTTAAGTCAACTTAATACGTCTAATACTCACCCGCAGTTCGAGCGGTGAAATCATGAAATGAAGAATAAGAAAGAAAACCCAAGATAAACATAAAGATAGTATGTGGATGACTGTTGAAACTTATAATGGAGCTTGACTGCTAAGTCCGACCAGTGGGGTCAGTAATTCCGGTAGCATTATTTTCGAAATTCAATTATGAATCCACGGCCAATGAGCACATCAGCTAACTATAAGCGGTTTGAGAGTGATAAGCAAAACAGTGAACCATTTTTTAACCCAACGGATTGTTACGGCACGTGACGGCGTGTCACCATGGCTAAGGCGACAATTTCGATATGCTTTTCTTTGGAATTTAAATATGAAGCCAGCGACGCTAACGACGTGAGTTAGCTCCTTACGGTTTGAGAGTTGCGGTCAAAATAATGAACGGGTTTAAGCCGACTAATTGAGTATTAGCCTAAAAAATGTGAGCGTTATTACAAAATTACATTAGTTATCTAAAGTCGGACATGTAGGGACTAGAATCGACATGTTTAGATAGTTTACATGTGTCTTGGCTATTTATACCCCCTCCTTACTTCAAAGGAGGGGTGAGGCTTTTTATTTGTGATGCGGTTGTCGTAAAGACTTCAACAAGAAGTTTTACAACTCCCTAGGCAGAGTACCTAACCATTGTAGTAGTAGTATAGGCAAGACTCGGGGGTTGTTATCGTTCTCTAGGGGAATAGGTTGGGAAGGCTTGATCACGGTCTAACATAATTCTAGGGTTTGAGAGAAGATTATTTTTGTATTTTTATATTTAGAGGAAAGCTGGTAAATCTATGGTTTAAGAGGTTGGTTTGATAAACTAATAACTAAACTAATATCTAATCTACTGGTGATAACTTTATGATAATTAAATGTATTTACTTAATCATGCATTACTTATCAGATTGTTTCTCCTAATCCTACTACCTTGTCACATTTGTGATGTAATGCATAAGTATTTCCTAAGTTATGAACGAATTACATGAATCCGTCGTCTATTTAATATTTCATTAAGGCAAAGCACAAGTAAGGTAGTATGAAGACTATTACAAGGCCCCTAAGAGTATATTAAATGCGTGTGAAATACCTTAAGAGGGGTCAACCATATAAGATGCAAGGTAGTATGAAGACTGTTACCCTATGATATCCTTTCTACGCACTCGCGTTTCCCTAGATATGTCAACAGCGATACAGACAAAAGCTGGTTTTCTAAGGCCTAACGCGCACATACATCAACAAGAAGAAACAGTAAAAGGATCTACAATTCGACTTTCATGCAATCATAAGCAAATATAAAGGAGGGTTTCAAGAAGATAAATCAATCGCACAACACATAGATATATTGAATGATTAATGATAAATAATCTCACTTGAATTAAAACATGGATCTAAGGTAGTACAATAGGGTTTTGAGTCCCTAAATACAACCTATGAAGCTGCTACAAGGACTAGGTTTGTCTCCCTGAGTTATACAAAGTTATCCCAAAAGTTACACACTAAAACCCTAAAATCGGCTTTGTATATATAGACATATCCACGCGACGGCGTCGCTTTATGCTTCTGGCGCCGTCGCCACGTAAATGGTTCTAGATCCACTTTAAGTCGGCTATGTTATGACGTCGTCGCCAATATCCAGACACCGTCACCAGATAGATCACGACGGCATCGCTTTATGCCTGTGACGCCGTCTCCACGCTCTGAGAACAATACTTCTTAGTGAATCTTGGTGCAAGTCCGTAATCTCGTCCGTTTCTTCTCTAAATGAGCTCAAGTCACGTGTATTTCCTTCAAATGTCATCCAAGTGCTAAAAACCTAAAAACAAATGATTAAGCACATAATCTGGGCATATTTGCATGATTTAAGGGGTTAAACGACCCCGAAATAGTGTATAAAATGACACCTCATCAAATACTCCTACACTTAGGATTTGCTTTTCCTCAAGAAAATTGGCTTTTCTACCTAGAGAATATCAATATGAGGGTCATTTAACTACTCTTTAAAAGTATTTTACAACACAACCTTCTAGACCTCGTAATTAAAAGCACGGAAAGTATATACTAGCACCTCACATAAGTGTTTGGGATTCTCACTTTCACTCAGGTGTATAATAAATTATAACATAATGGGGAAACGAAACATCAACACTCATTACCTGTCATAGCATATAAATTACCATAGGCTTGGTAAAGGATCAAAACTCCACCGCTTAGGCGCAAGTATTATTCATTACTATCTAAGAGGTTTTTTAAAGGGTTGTGGGGTGTATGTGTAAGATAACATATAATGGAAACAGAAACGGATGGGATACATTTGGGTGGTGACTTTAGGTGAGTTTTGAGTGGAAGGGTTAGCTAATTATTTATACGAATACACATTGGTTTGGTTGCTAAGCCAAGACTCGGACGAAGATATACAAACTCTACACTACTCTACATCAATCTCTTTCTTTTTTTTCTTGACTCTAATATAAACATAAGCAAATGACAGCCTGTACATTTTTTCACTTTTTTATATACAATTTTTTTCTTCGTATAATTTTGCCCTGCCATTGCTTAAACATATAATACATCATGGGGGTTTTTAGATACACCTTTACACTTGAACTTTTACATACTCGATTATTTACAATATAACTAATGACCCGATTTGAGGTGGATCAAAATAACATGGAGATTATCTAACAAATATATGGGGGTATTGATTTAACTTTTCTTCCCTATTCTTTCGCGAAATAAATACTACCATGAATCCCAATCGTCCCAAAATTGTATTTACAAGGATAAGGACTTAGCAACCGTGTACTCAAAGAATTAACTTGGGTTAAGACAATAATGTACTAAAAGCGAGTACATACAAGGTAGGCTAAGGCGATTTGGGTGTAACGATTGGTTTAAAGGTTGACAATGCTCTTCATTAATAGTCCGGTTTAACCAGAAAATTACGAGAACCGTGAAAAAGGATAGGCTCGAAAGGTTGTACTAGGGGTATCCTGCACTAAAAATGAGTGTATGGCAAAGGTGTGGGATAGTTATATGATCAGTGTAACCATCATAACAATTACAGGTTTAAAACATAGGTTAATCCTAATGCCTCTTATCAAGCAAATCCTAATACTCACTATGCGGTCTCGGAATGCATCACAAGAACAAGTTCTAGAATTTAATATACTACCGGTACACTCATATAATTTGATGCCGATCTTAATGCTCCAGAAAAGGCGACAAAACCACATATACATATCCGTAACGACGAAATAGACACACGTGATTGCTCACTCCTTAACTCGAGAAAGCTAAAGGTATAACTATCTTGGGTATCAATAATGGATACCCGAATTCCTATAGATCTAAAGGCGAACCTCACATGTTTGGGGTGGAATTCTAAGGGTTTTTGTGCTAGTCATACACATTCCTATCCATGAGACACTATTAATACTCAGTTTTCATCGGTATGTGTCATAAAAAATTTAAATTTTGGTTAAAATTACCTTTTTATGCTATGTTTTGATATATTACCCATCATTTCAAGGACAAAGCAAATGACAAATGAAAGAATAGTTTCTAAGGCTTATTCCTCCCCCCCCCCATACACTTAAGTTGAACATTATCCCCAATTTTCTATAGAAGTACCTGTAAAAACGAATAAAGGGAAAAGAAAACAAGTAAAAGAAACTAGTACTGCCCTGGTTTGCTCAATAATGGAGAAGAAACATGCGATAAGTGGTTAAATCGTCTTCCAAGATTCGTCAAATGAAACTTCCTAAGAACTTCCAAGCTTCTTCTTGTCACATATAACCTATAATCATAGACAAAGAAAACTACACCAAACATAAAATTGGCAGGATAGATACATATACAACAAGAGTTTAGGGTTTCGACTCTATGAAAGCAGTAAAGATAGGATGAGAGCAATGATATAATTATAGGTTTTTCTCCAGGTTTACAAAAGAATTACAGATTTTAAATAATGCACATTTATTTTTCAGAAATACTAGAAAATTTTCGAATTTTCACATAGCTGGAGGCGCGACGCCGTCAGAATAAATCCTGACGCCGTATCCAGCGTCTGTGAAAATTTCTTCTTCATTTTTAATGAGAAATTTCTTGCATGCAATTTTTATAAGTCAAAACTAAAGAAAGCACTGCATAAAAACATGGAATTAATCATAACAATCATAAGACTCAAAACTGACGCGAATTAATCTAAATAATTTATTTTAAATGTTTGGGTTTGGTTCTTAAAAATGAATATTTCCCCTACACTTATTTTGTTGCAAAATACCTTTGATTGAAAATAAGACGAAGTTATAAACAAACAAAGCATTATTACACAATAATTCAAACATAATAAAACAAATAATAAATAATTAAAACACAAGATACTCCTAATATGCGGGAAAGTAAATATTGGGTTGCCTCCTAAAAAGCGCTTTTCTTTATTTACGAGTCTTGTAGCTAGACTCAAATTCCTTTGCCAAGTGTCGTAGAAGTGGTCCAAGTCGATGATTTCCCTTGGACTTTCTCTTTCGGAGAGCATTCTAGTGGTGGGGATTGACTGTAGGGTTTTGGTAAACTCCTCTCTGCCTGGATCGATCAGTCTAATCTTGGCATGCCATGCTCCATCTCTGTCTTTGGGTGGTTTGTCCAGTTGATCGGGTTTTTAATTAGGTCCTCCGATTCCCACATATTACTCTTAAGGTTAATGGGTATGGCTCCTAAAAATTCTACCATTCTTCTAAACACTAAGGTATCCTTAAAAGGATTGAGCTCGACATCTCTAGCAATTTCTCAATCTCCGGGTAAATGGCAATCTAAGAAGTCCTTCCCAGCATAATAAGGGGTTTGTGCGTCTACTCCATCCGAGTGAAGCCATGGTTTGTATGATTCCCTTTTTCCAAGCGTGGTCCAATAAGGTGCTTCCTCCTCACCTAAGTCGACTCCTTTTACTTTGAATACCGACCTAGTGATTCCTTCTCCTATCGCTATTTTGGCCATCCTACAATCTGTAACTGCGTTGGCAGTAGCTAGGAATCCTCTTCCTACTAGCAAAGGGGTTTTGGGGTCCTTCTTCATATGGATCACATAGAAATCATTTAATAGTTTTAGTTTCCTATGTGGACTTCTACGTCTTTAACAATCCTAATGGGGTAGGATTTGGTTCCGTCAGCCAACCCAAAGATATGGTTAGTCTCTTCCAATAGTCCGATGTTAAGCTTTTTGAAGAGGTAAAGTGGGATTATGTTTACGCATGATCCTAGATCAGCCAATGTGACGAAAGGTTTTGAGTCCCCTAGTCTACAAGGTAGAGTAAATAGTTTGGGGTCTTCCATCTTTACTAGTATTTCTCCTTGGACAAATGCTGACCCATTTTTACCTAGTTCTAAGCTTTCTATGTATCTATCCAATATAGCGTTATAGATTAGAGCATGAGCTAAGACTTCGAGAACCGGTAGGTTAAGATGCAAATCCTAGAATTCATCTTCAAGAGTTGGTTCGGGTTCTTTCGGTTGTTGTGTTTCGATTTCCATCCCGGGTCGTAACAGGCTTATTTAGGAAATGTTTGCCTCCTTGGAATGTTCCTTGATAGAATTGATTGAGGTGGAGGGGTGAGATGAGCATTGGGGATCAATTGTCAGGTAAGAACGATCAAACAAAACCAGGGAAGTACTCAGTTTCAGGTTCTTAACCGTGTCGCTAGGTAGTGCTTTTGTTATTCGATCGGTGATGGCTTTCAATACTGTGTCGATTTTGTTGGTCATCTCGATTTGTTGCTGTTTGAAATCGGTTTCAAACTTAGATAGTCTAGCGTCTTGAGATGCCATGAAGTTTGATACCAATCCTTCTAGATTTGATTGATTGTTAAAGCTTTAAGGATTGTTGTTGAAGGAACGGTTCGGGATAGAACCGCTGGGTTGGAACCGGTTAGGTGGGTTTGAAAAATTATTTAGAGAGTTTTGGGGTTGTCTCCATGGTGACATCAAATAACATCTATTTTATAGCATAATTTATCCCATGTAATTAACCCATTTTGTATAATTATTGCAAAGAATTGTTACTTAATCGTTTGTATTTGAGAATTGCAGTAATTATGGAGTACTTGGTGAATATTAGCAAAAGGCACGCATTCTGGAGCTTAAACGAAGATATTTTGAAGATTACTATTTTGTTTACATGAGTAGATTCACGTTGGACCAGATGAGCTTCATTAAGCGTATTTTAGGACTTGATTTTCGAGCTCGATTAGACGGCAGTTGGATGTACTCGGGACATCTTGAGGCAAAGCGATTGCCTTGACCGGTGATAAGTGCTTAATTACACATATCTTTTACCGTCTTAAAAAAACGAGTTAAATGGCAAAAACAGACAAAAACTGCCAAATATATGTTTGTTTTGATTTGTTTGTGAGGATTGGGTATCAACAAAAAGACAGAAACCAAGCCAAAAATGACTAAACTGTGCATGGAATGGATAGACTGTGCAAAATCAATGCCAAGGTCAGAGTCAAACTGAAGAAATCAGCAGTCAAACGGAGCCGGATGAAGGAATAACTATTGAATGCAATCTTTAACCATCTGATGGGCCGGAAAGACCATATAGTATATCTATGAGATTGTGAAGACCAAAAGGGCCCTCAATCAATTACAACAGCCCATTTGTGTGAAATTGACAAAGATGTGAAAGACTTTTTGACGGCACCAATCCTAGCCCAGCAATCTCAGCCATTGTCACACAAAAAAACCCACTCCATTAACCTTATGGGGCTTGAAAAGCCCAATACCAAAAACTGTTTACTTATTGGCCCAAACCCAAAACCCCCAGTGGGCCCAATACAAGCCCAAGCCCAACAAAAGCCCAAAATCCTTTTTTGCCCAACACAAACCCAAGCCCAACAAAAGCCCAAAATCCTTTTTTACAAAACTTTAGGGACTAAAGTTGTCATTTTTAAAAGTTTTTTATAAAAGAAAAAAGGTAAAATAAAGGGAAGGACTAAAACTGCCAAATGGCATTTCCCTTTTTAGTTATAAAACAGCAGGGACCATTTTTGCAATTTCCCCTAACTTTCTTTTTTCTCTTTTGTTATAAAACCACAAGGACCAAAACCGTCACTTTCTAAACTTTCATTATAACTAAAAACCCGGCTTAGATAGAAATAGAAAGAGAGAAAGAGTTGAGGGGCCATTTGTGCATCTTTTTCATTCTACCCTTTTAAAACCTGTAACAACCCTGTACCCCAACCCACTTGGCGCCAAAACCCAAACCACCTCTCCCCCTGTTTTCACTGCCAAACCACCTCCTATTGTACACTCCCAGCTCACCTATACCCACTTCCCACCTTACCCTGCCCCTATACCCCTTCCCACTTGCAAAACACTCAACCCCGAAAACCCTTTCAATGGCTGAGATTGTATACAAGGCCAAGGAAGGCTAGGATTGCTGGGATTGCTCTCTACTCACACAACAAGCACAAGTGAAGACCAACAAGTCCTTTTGGGACTTGTATAAAAGAGCAAAGACCAAGCACCATGATATACTACTTTTTACTATGTTTTTTTTAGTGTAATTTAAATTCAGTATTTCTTTCAAGCATTTTTAATGTAATTCAACTAAGTTACATGTTATTTCATCATTTGTTTTCAGTTTGAAGTTAAATTTAGCAAATAAGCTCTTAATAAGCTCATTTGAGCTTATTACTTCTCATAAGCTCAATTTTAATCAATTTTTGTTGTTTAAGTTTTCATTTCATCAGTTTAACTCATTTACAATTTAAAATGATCACTTGAGGCATTTGTGTTCATTTTGGAAGTTTATGGAGGAATAAGCCAATCAGCTTATTTTTTGCTCTTGTTTGTGTCACTTGTGTTTAGATCTGTTTAGATTAGCCTAGTGATGCTAATGCATTGAGCTGTTATATGTTTAGTTCATTAATGACCTAAATTCTCTAATTCTGGCATTTCTAGTATAATAGGCTAGGAGAGAAACTAGTGTATTTTTCTTAATAAGCTAGGCATTTAAAAGCTAAAATAGTTTCATTAGTTCAGTTTTAGCAAGAGTAGATAAAAAGCTTAGGTTGTTTTAGCTTTTCTATGGATTTTAAATGCCAAATTGTTTTGACAGCAAACTTTAAGGAGTGTTTGGATTGAACTGGTTTTGACTTTTAAAGTCAAAAACATTTTGTTAAAACCTTCTATATAGTTGAGTTTAACATAGTTAGGTAGTTTAAAAGAGAATTTAAAAGTTAGTTTGGAGATTTACAGAGTTTAAGGCTTAAAAACTCTACATTTGCACCAGGGCACATTTTCAGAATGTGTAAGTCCTAGATTTTAGGATTTTTTACAAACAACTTAGAGTTTTAAGTAGAATTGTGGTCACTTAGTAAAGTAAGCCTTAAAAATCCTAGCCTACATCTTTGTTACTTGCACATTGCATCAGCATGCCAAATGCATCAGCAAGTAGCAGCAGTGCAAACTGCTGTTGCTTGATACACCTTTTGATTTTTTCATCTCTAGTTGATAAATTGAAAATCCTTTTACCTAAATAGATTTTAGAAAGTTAGGGTAGCTTAATCTCAAAATTTCAGCTTAAAAGGTTTAGAATTAAGCTTTTTAGCTTAAGTGAAAAAAGCTCAAAAACAGTCTCATTAAAACTTTGCATTTTCCATCTTAATTTTCTTTCTAATCTTGTTAACTCTAGGTAAATTTTAGTGTAAATCCTTTTCATGCACATCTTAAGCTAGAATAAGCAACTTTTAGTTTTAGCTTTCATCAAGTTATAAGCTCTTTATAAGCAAAAATCTAAAAAAGCTCTCTAAAGCCTACTTTCTGTAACAGCAGACTTGCAGCTTATTTTTCAGCTTATTCTTTGGTCTAAAGTCCAAAGTGCCTTTATTAAAGTTGTTAAGAATAAGCTGTTAAGCAACTTTGTAGTTTTAAGTTTTTGCTAATTCTCAAAATTTAATAAGCCAAAAATAAGCACAATCGTAGGGTCTGTTTTGTACTTTTCTTAAAGTCTAGGGTTGCCCGTTTTCTCTATAGTGTAAAATTGCACAAGTTACCCCGCCTACCCTTGTCTTTCACTTTACCAAGTTTGCACCCTGTCTTTTCTAGAATAATAATTAAGTTAATATTTTTAGTTTTTAGTTTTATATTTAGGGTTCATAATTTTAATTAAGCAAATTAGGGTTCAATTAGTTAATAGAAATTAGGGCTTTTTGTTCCATAATTTTTCTGCACCTTTGTAGTTTATAAAAACTATTTTTCTATATTTTTCCAGTTAAATTTGTATTTTCTAGGAATTAAAGTAGATTTTAGTTATTACTTTTTCTTATAAAAATCATAAAAAATAGAAAAATAGTTGAAAAATTAAAATTCTTTTTGCATTAATTTTCATTTTAAATCTAGTATTTTTGAAAAATAAAAGAAAAATTTTAGTGTTAATTTTTAGAAAAAGTTTATTTTTGTTAATTAATTAAATCTTAGAAAATTCATAAAAAATCCAAAAATTAATAAAAAAATATTTTTCTTTTTTATAAAATTTTCTTTTGTCATTTAGTGTCTAGGAAAAATATAAAATTTAGTATAGGCTTTATTTTTCTTAAATTTCAGTTTTAGACCCGTTTTACCGGGTGCATTTTACGTTCTTTTGTTTGTGTTAAAAGACCTCGTTTTAGTTCTAGTTTTCTTTATTTTTCAAAGTTAATTAAGTTAATTAGAATTTAATTTTGATTTTTAATTTAATTTAGCATTTATTTTCTTAATTTTTAGTATTTAGGGTTCCCGATACCTTATTCTGTTCCCCGTATTTAATTTAGATTTAATTTTAGGATTTCCTTATAACTAATTTTGTTTCCCGTAGTTTTTAAGATCTCTATTTCCTATATTTGTTTCCCGTAGAATAACTTAGATTTTATTTAATTAATTTTAGTTGTAATTATATCAGTGTTCATATCATATATTCTCCAATCAGCAAATTTCTCTTCAAACCAGGATAAATTTCAATTGCAGCCTCGTTGGGACATACGACCCGGGAATATCTCTTCCGGAATCTTTTTATTATTGATTCTTACTTGTGTATCTTATCCTTTTGTGGAATTTGACCTTTTGCCTTGGTCAAGGGCATTCGGTCAGGATCTGTATTAGGGTTGCTATATAAGTGTGTACTAATTATCACAACATATATAATAGTGTACAAAATGATCATTACAAGTAAAAACTCCATTTTCATGTTAAAATCCTAAATGGTGATTCAAGCTATAAAGAATTAACATATGCATATTAATGATAAATGTAAGATCATAAAGAGTTCAAGATGACCTTATGGTGAATGAAGATGATGACTAACACAATCTAAACCCTTGTTTAGACTAGAAACCAAAGCTTGCCCAATATTAACCCTAGTTTTCCAAGTGAAAACCCTAACTTCTCTTTTCTTGATTAATGCTTGAAAATGGTTAGCCAATACTTGGAAACATCTTAAATGTCTTAGATATGATGTGTATAGGTGTGTATAGTTTGTATAAAATTTGAAAAAATGGATTTGGTAAATGAGTAGGGGTGAGCCGTGGCATATGAGAGCACCAAAGGAAGTGTTTTTGTGATTTTTAGCTAAGTGTTTTTGTGTATGTGTGTTCTTACTCTTTCATACTAGTATATATAATATAGGATGGTCAAAAAGATTGAAATAGTTGGTCCAAGACATCTTCATGGTCTTTAGGAAGACTAATTGGTCAAAGGGAACAAGGTATGGGTATGTTTAATGCAAATGTGATGTACAAAGACTACTTGCAAGATTTTTCTTATATTTCTTTGTATAAATTGCTACAAATTAGTCCTATGTATGTTACATATGATATATGTATTGGGTATAAAAGTGGGTATTTGTTGAAGCATAGAACCGGGTATGCCTAAATGCAATTTATCGCGAAACGTATACACTTTACGTATCCGATAAAAATAAAATGAACAAGGATCATAATTATTCTCAAAATAATTATTTAATACTTGATTGATGTAAACGCTTAATTGTTTGATGCCCGTTTACATTGAACGCTAATTTTTAGCTTACGCGATTTTACTTAATACATGAAATTACAAGCAAACGCGTACGACACTAAAAATAAATAGTAGATTTATCGACGTCGTCAATGACCTGAAAACACATGGTGTTATATTGGGGGTTGTTAGGCCAAACTTTAAATGACATGAAAACATGAACTGAGGGCCAATTTCTCAAGGAACTACGAACTAACACCTTCAGCGGTTCGGATCACAAAGATGCGAACGAATACATTGAGAAAGTTCTTGAGATCGTGGATTTATTCCACATTCCAAATATTAATATAGACCAAGTGATGCTTAGAGCATTCCCTATGTCCCTTACCGGAGCCGCAAGTCGATGGCTAAGAAATAAACCAAATGGTTTGATTACAACCTGGGAAGATCTAAAGACTAAGTTTCTAAGCAAATATTACCCACATGCTCGTACTGCAAAGAAAATAGAGGAAATTAACAACTTTCAACAAGAGCCGGATGAAAACCTCTATCAAGCTTGGGAACGATTTAAAGAGCTCTTGATGAAGTGTCCTCAACACTATTTAACAGAGATGCAGGAGGTAGTCTTGTTCTATAATGGATTGGATGTTGCAACTCGACAAATTCTTGATTCAAGAGGTGTCATACAATCAAAGACTGCCGTTGACGCAAAAAAAGCCATCCAAGAAATGGCTAAATACTCTCAAAAATGGCACAATGGAACATCAAGAGTAAGAAGTACTAAAACTTTTGATGGATTAGCAGCAATACAAGCACAACTGAACAACCTTGGAAGAGAAATCAAAAAGGTAAATGAAAAAGTTTATGCTGCTCAAGTAGGATGTGAACAATGCAAAGGACCCCACTACACCAAAGATTTCCCACTAAAAGAAGAAGGGAAAACCCTAGAAGAAGCTTACTATACGTAATTTGGTGGACCTTTTCAAGGAGGGGGATATAGAGCAACAACTCTGGGATTCTATCAAAGGAACAATGCGAATCCTTCGTACCAAGAACGAAGGCAATCAATGGAAGATACCTTGAGCAAATTTATGGGAGAATCGGCAAAAAGACACGAAGAAAACTTAAATTTGATTAAAGAAATCCGAGCTTCGACAGATGCTGCCATTCAAAACCAAGGAGCATCTATTAAAACTTTGGAAATCTAAATCGGGCAAATGAGAAAGGTACTACAGGAAAGAGGATTTGGAAGCCTACCTAGCTCTACTGAAGCAAACCCGAGAGATCAAGTCAAGTCAATTTCAACTACCATTAAAGCTAATTCATACCCGATACGCCGTATTGGATCCTCCCAATACGCCGTATCCACTAAACAGAGATGTACACTGATGTACCAGACGAGACAAACGACGATTCCATTTCCAAGTCGTTTGAATGGTTATTATTGTGAAGAAAATAAGGGATCGTATGAACCATAATTCTTGGAAGCTTACTCTAAAGATTCACGATCCATACCCCAAAAGGAGAAAGACCCAGGGAGTTTCACTTTACCTTGCTTTATTAATAATGTTTGCTTCGATAATGCTCTTGTTTCTTTAAGAGCTAGTGTTAGTGTTATGCCTCTCTCGACCTACCTTAACTTAGGAATAGGCGAATTAGCTCACACTAAGTTAACAGTTGAATTGGCAGACAGGATAGTGAAATATCCAAAAGGAATAGCTGAAAACGTACTAGTAGGAATTGGTAAATTTACTTTCCCATAGACTTTATAATTCTAGATATGCCCAAGGATATCAAAGTTCCCTTGATCCTCGGAATACCATTTTTGTCTACCGCCCGTGCTAAGATTGATGTTTACAAAAGAAAGATTACTTTAACGGCCGGGGAAGAAAGGATTGTGTTGATCCCAAACCTAGATCGATTCCTTAGGTTGTCTAAAGTTAACTTACCTTGGATAAATCTAAAATAACTTGTTGTAGAAACTTTGTATGTATATTAAAGTGTATGCGGAATCTACACCTTAATACTCTAGAAGTAAAATCAATGAAACAGTAATCTTGAACAAACAAAGATATAACTAAACGCTCCAATATTATTAGATCAATAATACGAGTACTCTTAACTTAGTACTAGGGTTTACAACCTTGAAGCTTTTCTTAATCGACTTTGACAACTATGAAAACTGATAATGATGTGATTGTGTGTTTTTGTGATCTGATTTCAACTAATGCCCTAGAGCCTCCTTTTATAGACTAAGGAGTCCTAGTCGGCTTACAATACATTCCTAAGATATCTCAATCTTTTCTAAACATAAACGTAATCTTCTAAATAAATACAATATTGTATAATCTTGTACATAAATATCTCAACACTTATCTTCACACGCAATCATTTCTCCAAACTATTTATCTCTTTTAATTCATCTATATCCTCTTGACAGTAGAAACTCATCACACATTGTAAAGCCTTCCACCAGCAACACTGAGCATAGTAACTCTAATAATCCATGAAGTCTTTTAAGTCCCAACAATCCTCCCCTAAACTTGATGTTTATCTTCTGAATCTTTAAGTTTTTTCTTTAAAAATCTTCATTATACTTCAGGAAGATGCATTCAAACCTTTCATTTACCTTTTTGCTGCTTTACCATAAGCTTTAACAGTTAATTACACATCTCATTTTGATGATCAGCTTGAAGTTTCTTGTTGAGCATATTAGTGATGGTAATTGATGTAAGGGGGTATCTCCTTTCAACCACTTAAAATAGAAGATTATCAAACCTTACAAAGTAAACTCCAGATGAATCAATCAACTTCTAAACAGTCACCCTGTATCCTTGCAACATTCTCCATACATTACTTCTTATGTCTGGTTCAAACATAACTTTCAAATCTCCCCACAACACTCTTTCAAATTCATTTTTAGGCCTTGTATCACCATACTTTGCCTTTACTATCCTCCAAAGAGCTTCCAAGTCTTCTCTGTCTATTCCTTGTAGCATCCTTATCATTAAAGAGTATCTTTTAGAACTTCCATCTGCTCTTATCAACTAATAATGTACCATCATACCCTCTTTATGAAGCTTGTAATCAATAATCACTGGTAATTTGGAAGCAAGTGGTATAGCATCAATTGCTATATCTTTATCCTTTTTAATCACCAAAAGCTTATTTAGCTTAGCTTCATCAACTTTATCTGACTCTTTTTCTTTTTCTACTTTCTGTTTCTTTGAGGATTCCTGCTGTTGTTCTTTCCCTGCTCTTTTCCTTCCAAGCATCTTCTTTCTGCTGCCTTTAGCTGTTTCCTCTCTACCTTCTACCTTCTTTTCTTTGCTTTCCTGAACCTTAGAACCTGTAGCCACAAAGGTATTTACTCTCTTCATTTCCTTATCAAACAACTTTTGAATTTCATCAAAACTCGTTCCTTTTAGCTGTTTGTATGTATATCCACCCATGTGCTTAAGATAAGTAGACATTTGAGTTCTCTTTTGTGCCTTGGTAGGTGGTCTATTTCTCTTTTCTTGTGCTCTGAGTACAGAAAAATGCTTTCTTCTTTTCTCCATCAGTTCCATAAATAGTTTTGCTTTTTCCTTATCTGTCAACTCTTCTCTTGTCCTTTGATTGGAGTCTCTCAGCAGCAACGATCAGCCTCCGATCATTAGCTTGTGTATCTCCATGACTCAATCAATGCTATGTGACTTCTTTTTTCTTGTTTTCTTGCTAGCTTTGCTCTTCTAAAACTCAACGTCAACTTATCTTGAAATATACTCTTGCAATTTTGTTCATCAATAGCATTTTGATTTCCCCCCCCCCCCCCCCCCTTTTATTCTTTTAAAGGAACTTCAGGCTCAATCATAATACCTTTTCCTTTATCTTTAGAACTTGAAGGTTGTGTCTCTTGTGGAACTCTGAACTCACTTGATGCTATACCACTTGGTAGGGGGTCTGTTTCTCTTTTCTTATGCTCTGAGTGCAGCAAAATACTTTCTTCTTTTCTCCATCAATTCCATAAATAGTTTTGCTTTTTCCTCATCTATCAACTCCTCTCTTTCCTTTGATTAGAGTCTCTTAGCCAGCAATCTATTAGCCTCCATCATAGCTTGTGTATTTTCCCATGACTCAATCATGCAAGTTAACTACTTCTTCTAATTTCCATGACTCAAGGTTTGTCTCTTGTGGAACTCTGAATTCACTTGGCATCCGTACTACTACCCCTCTATCATGGGTCTTGTAGTTTGATGTTGTTTGTAGCAACAGTTAGTAACAACTTTAGGCTTAGCTGCTTTAATCTGTATAAGTGTCTGAGCCAAAGTGATTTCCTCAATGGTTGTAGGAACAGTACTATCATCAACACTAGCAGCAGTAACTGCTTCACCAGCAGTACTATCATCAGGCTTAGTACTCTGTTCATCTTTCCCATCAACTTTAGCTTCCACATGCATCTCATCATCCTCCAAAACTCCAGTATCAAACATCAGTCATCATCATGTCTCTCTTGAGTTTCATCAACTAAAGTAACATCAACATTAGCATCATAACTTTAATACTCCTCCCCCTGTATGGATGCATCTTAGGGAGCACGAAAACTCTCCTGGTCTTTAGAGACCAACTCTCCAGACATAACCACTTTCCAGGATTCGTCTTCAAACCTGTAGGTCTTGACATTTTCCTCCTTTCCAACATTTGGATCCTTTTCTTCAAAGCAGCAATCTCCTTAGCTTGAGCATTCTTTGCTTTTTGTAAATCAAGAACATGTGTTTGTAATTTGGTACATAAAACCATCAAATCAGTTAGTTGCATGCTATCCTCACCACTAGGTTGTGGATCATTAGAAGATGTTGGTACACTTTCCTCATGCTCTGCCTCATCTTGAGGAACCTCTGCCTCCTGTCTCTGAGCCTTCTTAGATGGTTGTTTCTTCTTGGGTTGGGAAGATGAAGATGGTTGATCAATAATGGGTATTTAAGTGGAATCGGTTAGATGATCTGAATCCTCACCCACTTCTTCAGTAGCTTGAACAATCATAGTATGAAATAAGGGTGTTATTCTCCCAGAGAAATCCTTTCCAGCTCTCTCCCCCCCCCCCAGAAGTGTGTGGGGGGGGGGGGAGGATATTGGCAAAAACTTTCTTTGTGTGAAAGGGAATATCAAAAATCTCTTGTGAGTTGACATTTCCCATGTGTTGATTAATGAAAACTTGGAGAAAACGTGGATACATCAAGAATTTGACTCCTCCATCTAAGTGTTTTACCATCGCATCAAAGATGTACTTAGACAGATTAAACTTCTGATTAGTTGCCAAACATATGATCAAAGAAGCCATATAACTACTGAACTCATTCCATGCAGTGGATTTAGCACTTAAGCACCGAGTAATAGTATAAATGACATACTTCCACTATGGAGAGAAAAAGGTTTATAAAAAGTAAGCTTTTGAGACGACTTTTCATACCCCATACGTGCCAGTTCTTCAAAGATAGTAGCAGTTGGAAGATAATCAGTACCTTCTGTATCATCCTAGTGAGGATCTCTCCTAATGCTTGACTCCGTAACAATAGCCATCTTCTTATCAACTAGGGCTTGTAACTGTCGCACTCCGTTAACTGTATGTACCTTGGCAGTTGCCCAAAATTGTTCAATACAAGATGTATAGATAACCGAATAGACTATTAAAGCATAAGAAACAAAACTTGCTTTCAGGAAATCAATTATCTCTGCAAACCCATCGAATTTCATTGTGGTTTTTCAAGAACCCGACCACATTGTGGCTTTCAGCAAACATAGGGCTTGACGTAATGATATTTTTGATGATAAAGATGAAAATTTGAATTAGTTTATGGTTACGAGATCTTTGAATAAGTGAAATCGAATAAATAAGTAAATGAAACCCTTTATCAACAGTATTTATAGAATCACCTTTCTCAACAGCAAAAACGTGATTTGCAGCATTAACTTACGTAAGCAGCAGAAACAAATGGGCATACTATTTATTAAGCCTAACAACATTAACTTAAGCTTAGCAGCATTAAGTTGAAACTGAGCAGCATTAAGAAGAATACACCAGTAATCATTCAATTTTCATTCCAATAAGCAACTTTCATCATCAAATTTGATTCACACAAACTCTCTTTTTGTTTTTATGCTCACATTATCTCTTAATTCTTTTTTGTCTCACATATCAACTCATTTCAATTTTTATGCACACTCTCTCTTTCTATTTTTAACTCACAAAATCTCTTATTTCTTTTGGCTTACCAAGACACTCTTTCTATTTATAAGACACTTGTGTACAAAATTCCATTAATTCCAATAAGTTTCATACTCTCCTCCCTACTTCTAAGTGTGTAACCTCTTGAGAGAGGTGGATCAATGGATTGTTTAGATGTAATCTCAAACCTAGTTTGAGCATTCACATCCCCCAATATGGTATCTTGGCACCTGGGACCACTACCTGAACCAATTCCCTAAGGAGTTGATTCATTAAGTGTTGCCATGGATTGGGTCTTATTTGATGTTACCACTGTCCTGCTCTACTTCTAAGCTAGAAGCAGTAGTGGCAACCCTTTCCATTCTGTCACCCAACTCCTTATGGACAGCCTCATCACCAACCTTTGTCAGGGGGACCACTAGACTGAGGTATCTTGGTGTCCCGACCTCTTTTGATATGCCTAGACGTGTTTTGATTACTTTTGAACATACTTATAATATAACACTCTTTTTTACCATGCCATTTGTTGTATGAATAAGGAACTCCCCTTAAATAAATTCTCAAGAAAAGAATTTGAAACAATTGCAACTTTGGTGCCCATGTCAACTAACAGCATTAATATTTTTCCTGGCAGTAGTACTAATCTGGCCTAACAATAGTAACACAGTCGAACAACATTAACTCTGTTCCTCAATAATTTATACAACAAAATGCCCTCCTATTCATCACAAGCAACCACTATAAAAGAACTAGATAAGACATGTGGGAATACATGAGGTCCATTTTATCATAACCCATGAATAAAAGATAAACACTGAAAACCAAGATTCATTAACTTCTTCTCAACTTACTTCAAATGTGAAGCAATTCAACATCAGGTAATTCACACGCTTTACTTGCAGATGTTAGTTTCATCCAAAGTAAACAAAATCCAAAGCATTAACTTCTTGATAGCATTAACCATGACTAAACAGTTTTAAACAAACAGTCTTTAGTAATTACTAACAGTTTTAATTATACTAGCATATTAATTTGAGAAAACTAACAGTATTAATCCTTTACAAAACTTTTACAAAAATATAAAGAGATATAGACAGTTAAGAATTCAACATTCCAATACTTGAGACCAAGTATTGAAATCTGCCTGCATCAAAACCTTTTATAAGAAGATCTGCAACATTATAATCAGTATGAATTTTAACCATTTGTATTAACTTTTTAGTGTTGCAATCTCTTATAAAATGATGCCTAATCTCTATATGTTTTGTTTTAGAATGTTGAACAGGATTTTTGATAATGCAGATAGTACTGTTATTGTCAGTACTAATGACAATGTTCATGAAATTGTACCCATAATCTAGCAATTGGTTTTGAATCCAGAGTACTTGTCCACAGCAACTAGCAGCAGCCACATATTTAGCTTCAGTTATAGAAGTGGCAACCACAGTTTGCTTCTTACACTGCCAAGATATTAACATGTTTCCCAAAAACTGATAACCTCCAGTTGTAGACTTCATATCTTGAGTTGCTCCAGCATAGTCACTATCAGTATAAGCAACCAGTTCAAATGGAGAATCCCTAGAATACCAAAGGCCTAAAGTTGGTTTGTCTTTTAAATATCTAAAATCCTCTTGACTGCTAAGAGATGTGATGTCTTAAGAGTAACTTGAAATCTAGCACATGCACATACTGCAAACATGATATCTGGTCTAGATGCAGTGAGATACATCAAAGACCCAATCATAGATCTATAGAGATGTACATCAACATCATCAGCATCTCCATCCTTGACCAAAGGTTTTTCCAAATCAACAGGAGTTGAAGCAGACTTCACATCAGAGTAGTTGAATTTCTTCAAAATTTTAGCTACATATTTATCCTGACTGATAAATATTCCATCTTCCTTATGTTGTACTTGTAATCCTAGAAAGAAAGTTAGTTCTCCCATAGAACTCATCTGAAACTTATCTTTCATGAGCTTCTCAAAACAAGTACATAACTTTTTGTTTGTTGAGCCAAAGATAATGTCATCTACATAGACCTGTACAAGTAAAATATCTCCTTTTTGCTTCTTGATAAATAATGTCTGATCTATCTTGCCTCTTTTAAACCCATTGCTCAACACATAGTTAGCCAAAGTTTCATACCATGCTCTTGGTGCTTGATGCAAACCATAAAGTGCCTTGACCACTCCTGGTGGTTGAGTACCATAAACTTCTTCCTTAATGGTTCCATATAAGAAAGCACTCTTTAAATCCATTTGATAAACCAAAAAACCCATAAAAGAAGCATATGCCAAAAACAATCTTATTGCCTCAATTCTTGCCACAGGAGCAAACACTTCTTCATAATCAATACCTTCTTATTGTCTATGACCCTGTGCAACTAACCTTGATTTGTTCCTAATCACAATTCCCATTTCATCTTTCTTGTTTCTGAAGACCCATTTTGTTGCAATGACCTTCTTTCCATTAGGGAGATCCACCAGTATCCAAACTTGTTGAAGTTTGAATTGTAAAAGTTCTTCCTGCATTGCTTCCACCTAGGATGAATCAGATAGAGCTTTAGCAATGCTTGTTGGTTCAATCTGTGATAGGAAACAAGCATATAAACAAGTATACAGAGTATCATGTGTTTTCTGTTCATACACATCACTGAGAAACCCTTGTTCAGAAGTAGGTTTTGACATTCTTTTTGTCTGAACAGTTAACTACACTTTAACAATCACATTGTCAATTGGGTGATCTTTATGAATTCTTGTATTGGGAGTGGTTTGAACAATATAGGAATTTGTGATGTTCCCCAAATCAACTTCTGGTTCTTCTTTAGTGCTATCTTGTTCATTTGGACTAGCAGTACTAACTGATGGGCCAACAACATTAAGTTTAAGACTACTAGTATTAACATCAGGACTGGAAGTATTAACTTGTTGCCCAACAGCATTAACATCTTTAGTACTGCTATCATCCGCAAACCTTTCTTGTTCACATACACATTATTTGGACCATCTTCAACTTGCTTTTGAGCATCATCAGCAGTTTTTGGTTCACCATTATCAACATCCTTAGAAGGTGAATCAAAGTATGAAGTATCTTTCCAAATTGGCATCACAATGCAATCTTGACTGTTTTCTTCTGATGTACCTGCAGAGTCATTAGAAATTGTACCTGCAGTAACTGGTACATAGTTCATAGATTGGGTTAGAGAATCAATATCAAATAGCCAATTTTGGACCAGTCCTTCTATCAATAGGCTTAATCTCTAAAAACCCAATATGCCAATTTTTTCTTCATGACCGCTTCTGGTTCCTAGTGGTTGTATACCCCAAAACAGGCGCTTTACTACTCAAAGAATATCCAACAAAGAAACCTTCATGACTTTTGCCATCAAACTTGCCTAAACTGTCCAAAGTATTAAGAATAGTAACATGACAACCAAATGGTTTCATAAAACCTAGAGCTGGTTTAAAACCTCTAAAAAGTTCACAAGGTGTCTTGTTATGAGGCTTGACTACTAAAACCCTATTTTGTACATAGCAAGCAGTATAAACTGCTTTTGCCCAAAATGTGGTAGGTAACTTAGAACCGCTAACATTGTTTCTAGCAGTCACAATAGTGTCCCTATTCCTCTCTCAGCTATACCATTTAGCTGAGAGACCTAGCTTACACTATACTCTCCTCTTAATACCTTTTTCTCTGTAAAAATCATCCATAACTTTGTTCTTAAACTCTGTTTCATTATCACTTCTGATTATTTTCACTTTCTTATCCACTATGTTTTCTATTTCTTTGATAAAGCTTTTAAGGATCTCATTGGTTTCAATCCTTAAGTTTGTTAAAAATTAAAACCTATAATAAATCTACTACTAAATCATCAGTGACTACTAACCAAACTTTCTTATGCATAACGCTACTCCACAAAGGTAAGACCCAAAAAAATCTATATGTAGCATAAACAAAGGCTTATAAAAAGAGTTCAAACTTTAGACTTACAAGAAGCTCTGTGTTGCATCCTTTAAGACACAACACAGGTTTGGGTCAATTTCAAAACGTATTTAGGCAATCCACTTACTAGATTATCCTTGACAACTATTTATGTTTTTAAAATTAATATGACCAAGTCTTCTGTGCCAAAGCATTGATTCATCTAATGTAGCCTTTGCAACAAGACAATTCAAACTCTCTTTAGGAACAATGTTTTTCATAACAAAACTGGTACATATTTTGTCCTTACTAGGAATTTTAAGAAGTAACTGTTTATCATCAGGCAACATAAAATATGGAAATATAAAACAAGACATTCAGTGTTAGTAAAAAGGACAATTCTTTTTGTCACACGTCTGTAAGACACTAAAAAGATTGAATTTTAACTCATTGACAGTCTTAAGTGTTTCTTTACCAGTAATTCTACTACCATATGCACCTCCTCTAAATGCAACACAACCTCTATCAAATTCCTTGAAATCTAAGAGATATGCTATGTTTCCAGTCATGTGCCTTAAGCTCCCACTGTCAAAAAATCCATATATCATCATCTTGTGGCTATCCCCTTCAACAAAAGAATAAGGAACTTAAGCTTCCTTTGGGACCCAAGCCATACTGACTTGGAACTGCCTTCGTGCATCAATGTATTGTGTCTTTTAAAATCAGTGATGCACCATTAGATTTGGTAGGTCTCCAAACCCAATATGCTGAGGACTTTACAGCATTTTCCTTTCTTACCCTAACAGCATTAACTTGTCTTGTATAAGACCTAGCAGTATTAACTGCATTATGCCTTCCAGTATAATAGTGTCTCTTTGCTTCATGCACAGATCTTCTAGTTAATGCTGTTTGCTTATAAAAAGGCCTCTTAGCAGTTGATTGTGCTTGTTTTAAAAAATGTGCCTTTAATTTAGCACTATGAACTGCTGTTTTAGGGTGAGCAGTATTAACTGGCCTAACAATATTAAGTGGAGGAGCCCAGTTTATCACCAAAAGCGCTTGGTGAGACATATTCCTGAGTATATTAGGGTGTGTGTTTTTGGCATCCACCTTATTGTAGTTATTTCTAGATACTATGCCTCTTCTTTGATGATTATGACAATTAATCTGCAAATGATTAAAACTTCCACATATATAGCAAGCCTTGTTATACATCACAAAATCTTTTCCTAGTTGATTGGACTTCCGTCCATTCCAATTCCTCTGATTCCCCCTAGGAGATTGTGATCTATACATTTCTGCATACCTAACTGACTTTTTAACTGGTTTTTCATGATTTTCAGGTTTTGTAAACTCTACCTTTTTATTAGCAGGAAAAATAGTTTCTTTATCAACATTAGGTGAAGATTCAACAAATCTACTTTTGCCTTGTGATACTTGTTCTTCTACCAAAGACTCATCAGAATTTTCCTATATTATCTAATTCTTTATCACAAACAACATTAGACTCTTTTCTTACTAGTCACATGACCATAACCATTGAATTCAAGGGCTTTTTGTAATTCATCAAAACAGAATAAGAGTAGATCAAGTTTGTTAGTCTAATTATAATTAAAGGATGAGAGAGTGGAGGACTGCACTAACCCCAAACCCTTTTTCTCTTTTTGCTTTTGTTAGTAATCTGACTTCCTAACAACTGATCTTTTGAGGCCCTATCAAATTTCTTAATTTTAAAATCAATGCCATCTTTTTCTTGCTTAACTTTTTCAAACTCACTTTTAAGCACATTTATTTCATAGTCTTAACAAGCTACTTCTCTTTTAAGAACTGCAACTTCGTCACTAAAAAGAACCTCATTCTTCCTATATGTGATAAGTTGAGCTTCTACTGTTGCTAAACCTCTTTTATAAGTAGCTATTGTAAATTCAGTTTGATTAAGCTTAACAATTAAATCATCACACTGTTTCTTAAGAGTTTCATACTTTTTCAGACATGTTTTAGAGCAAGTTTTATCAGTGTATACCTCTGAGTCTAAAAATGCCATTAGAGCCATGTTTGTTTGAACTTGTTCTTCTGCCATGTCACTTCAATCAAAACCTATACCATCTATAGCCAACATTGCCTTTGAAGATGTGTTTCATTGTTTCCTTGCTTCCTAGTGTTGTCTTGATTTCTGAACTGACATTCCTTGCTTCTTGGTGCTCTACACTCCCTGGAAAAGTGTCCCAACTTATGACAGTTATAACACTCTACCTTGGATTTATCATATCTAGCAGTGTCATTAGCATTAATGAAAATCTTCTTGCCTGTCCTCTGATAGTACTTCTTTGCCCTCACACTTAGCAAAGAGAGCTACCACTTCAAATCCATTGCTTCTAAATCATCTTCATGAATTTGCTCTAAGTCCTGGTGTAGGACATTAGAACCATTGGGATTTTAAACCATGAAAGCATACACAGTATTATCATTGACACTAGCAGTACTAACTTGTGGGCTAGCAACATTAACATTAGGGCTAGGCAGCTTTAACACTAGGGCTAGCAGTACTAACTTGTGGATAAGCAGTGTTAGCATCATTGGTACTGCTAGTGCTTGGTGCAGTCATGAAGGCCTATCTTAGACCACCACTAGATTACCAACAGTTTTCCTATACTTTATGTCAATAATTATTGAATTGTTTTACAAAACATCAATACTCCATAGTCTTAGACTCAAGGCTTTATTCATCCAAACAACTACATGAGTGGTCCACTCAGGTGGTAAGCTGCTTAAAAAATTTAAGTTTAAGTCTTCTTAGGCAATGATCACACCCAATAATAGCAAGCCTACTGACTATCTTCTGAAGCCTATTTGAAAAATTGAGTCAAAGAGACACGGAACTATGATGCACTGAAATCCATACTATTGCTTCAAGAGAGTTTTTTGAGTTTTCTTGGTAGCTGCATTACCTCTAAATCTTGTTTCAATGGCAGCAAACATTGATTTAGCATCTAGATACTGACTGAATGTTAGTTGATGTTCATTTTGGAGTTTCATGAGTAACAAATCCCTAGCTTTGACATCATTCTTTTTATTTGTCTTCTCTTCTCATTGCAGGTTAACATCCTTTGTAACTGTTATGCCATTCTCTTGAGTTGTTTGAGTTACTGAGACCCATGAATCACCATTTTCTATCACCTCCCAGGGTGCATAGTCTTAGATCTAGAAGTACTGCTTAATCCTAATAACCCACATCTCATACTCACCCAATTTGAGTATGGGAAGCTTTGCAGTAGGACCACTATTTGTAGATTCAAGCTCCATGTCTTCTAGATCAAAGTTTCTCAAAGCAATACTCTGATACAACTTGTTGATCCCAAACCTATATCGATTCCTTAGGTTGTCTAAGGTTAAATTACCTTGGATAAATCCAAAATAACTTGTTGTAGAAACTTTGTGTATATTAAAGTATATGATGCGAAATCTACACCTTCAACTCTAGAAGTAAAATCAATAAAACAGTATTCTTAACAAAAAAGATAGAACCAAACCTTCCAATATATTAGATTCAACTAATACAGTACTCTTAACTTAGTACTAGGGTTTACAACCTTGAAGCTTTTCTTAATTATTGTCCTTCTAAAATCGTGCTAAGGATACGCTTCTGGCTTAACTAGTTAACAGAAATTGCCTTTAGTTTATTGAACATGTTGACTAGTAGGTGAATCAAGATAATTCAACAAATAATATTATGATTCCATTATATAGTTGGACAAGTGGACTACTAGTGTATAAATTTCCATTAAGCAGTAAGTGGGTAAAGTCTCTTTGAGCTAGGGTTTAACAAGATCATCATTGCTTTAATCCCTAAGATAGATTATAATCAGCAAATAAGGATGCTTTATGCGGATGCTTTAATTGTGACAGAATTAATGTGTCTATGTCTTAGGATAAAGTCTCGCCTAAGTCTAAGAATGATATGTCTCTTCGAAATAAGTAATCATTGCACTGAATAAACAAACCAACTTCTAATCAGATTAATGATGGCTAATACAATTTTCTATTATAAGGCTCGACCGCTCTTTTATCTTCTGTTAATTTGCTCGTATGGGTTAAAGTGTCTTGAATTGATTGTAGTCACCATATAAACTCGTGCCAGTCTCTTAGGCTGAAACCTCCTTTTTCCCGTTAGAATTAGGAATATAACTAACATATGATTAGCATAGGTTTGACTTAGATTAGAATTAACTTAGATTAGATAACCAAAATATAAATAAATTGAGAGATTTAACCTCGCTTCAAGTGTTCGACACCCTACTTACCACGAATCTACCATCGACCGGGTACACTGCCCGTTAAAGTGTTTTTTATGGTTAAGTCGGCAAAATATAAATTTAAAACTTGAATCATAAAAATATACACCACACAACGACACATCACCGGGCACATAAGCAGACTGCATAAATAAGGTCAGGTCTACTGGATGTTAGATAGAAGGATCCAATCATGCCACGGTAAAGTGTAGCATCAACAGGTGTCCCCTGTAGATCTTCATCTAGTTTATTCTTTTCCACCATAGGTGTGTCTACAGAATCACTAGTTAGCAAACCATATATTTTAATAATTTCAGAAGCATATTTTGATTGGTTTAGGAAGATGCCTCTGGGACTTTGAGAAATTTGTAATCCTAAAAAGAATGACATCTGCCCCATCATCGACATCTTGAACTTAGTGGTCATCAGATTAGCAAACTCATTACACATAGCAGTATTAGTGGATGTAAATATTATATCATCAAAATAAATTTGTACCAGTAATAAGTCGTTTCCTGCTTTCCGTGTGAAGAGTGTTAGATCAATTTCACCTTTGGAGAAATGTTGTGAAAGGAGGAAACTTGACAGCATGTCGTACCATGCACGTGGTGCTTGTTTAAGACCGTACATGGCCTTTTCGAGCTTATACACATGCGATGGGTTGTCCTGATCCACAAATCCTTCTGGTTGAGAAACGTAGACCTCTTCTTTGATCTCCCCATTTAAGAAAGCCGTTTTGACATCCATTTGGAAAATCGTCATATTCTTATTGGCCGCACTAGCTACGAAGATATGGATGGCCTTTATTCTTGCAACCGATGCAAATGATTCCTCGAAATTGATTCCTTCCTCTTGCCTGAATCCCTGAGCAACTAATCTAGCCTTATTCTTTAGTACCTTGCCAAATTCGTTCGTCTTGACCTTAAAAATCCATTATAGTTTGATCAACGTGACTTTATCTGGACATGGCACCAATTCCCAAACTTGTAGCCTTTAAAATTCATGAATTTCTTCTTGCATTGCATCGAGCCATGATGGTTCGGTCATTGTTTGTTTGAAGTTCTTTGGTTCTACTGAAGTTAGGAAGGAATCAAAATAACACCATATGGCAACAGTCTGTAGTTGCTTTCTGGTGGAGACAGAACGAGAAGGATCTCCGATTACATTTGCTATAGGATGATCTTTAGTCTATCTACCAAGTGATTCGAATGAAGTGTGGATTGGTCTCATATTAGATGACGATCCTTGAGAAGTCGAGTCTTCATGAAGAGATTCACGAAGTGGATCATCATGAAAATGTGGTGTTTTGGTGATTCTTCAAAACCTTGAGAAATAATTAGAAAATGTTCTTGATCTTATGTTGATGGGATACTTGTTGATGGAGCATCTTGGTGAATTAACATAGACACAGGTGAATCGGCTAAATCAACAGCTCTTGGTGCATTATCGACTAGAACTGGAGAGACAGCAATTGTTGAATGATTGAAGTTGTTGTCCTAGTTGTAGGATGCCTCTTGTTGGATTCCACTTTAATAGACCGAATTCCTTAAGCTTGTTTAAGGTTTAGTTATATTAGATAAATCTAACACAATTATAGTAGAAACTTTGTTAAGTGTATTAAAGATTATGCGGAATCTAATCTTTAATATTAGAAGAATTCTTAATAAAACAGTAACACAAGATCACAATTCAACAAACAATAAAAGCTCCAATATTATTAAGAATAATACAAATAGTCTCCTAGTATTAGAGTTACAAAACCTTGAAGCTATGAATAACACTTATCACATTGTAAACAACATATTAAACTCTATACCCTAGGAGCTCCTTTTATACACCAAGGAGTCCTAGTCGATTTACAATATATTCCTAAGACTTAGAATTTTCTCTATGATCTATTCTATAAATAACTAATACTTATCATGTAAGTAATCTTGATCTCCAAACAACCTTTATCCTTTCTTTTGTCTTTGTCCTTTCTCTGACAGTAAAAACTCTTTCAGTAGTCTTAATCTTTGAGCAGTAGTAACTTATACACCAGCAGCATTAACTGAGCACAAGCAGTAGTAACTACTTAGAATATTTTCTTCAATCTTCACCAGCAGTACTAACTTTACACTAGCATTACTAACTTTATACTAGCAGTAATAATATATACTAACAGTAGTAAGTATGAACTAGCATTACTAACTTTATACTAGCAGCACTAACTACTTAGCATATTTTGCATTAAAGTTAATGAACATCACTAACTTTAGCTTAGCAGCAGTAACACAAACCTGAGCAGCAGTAACTCTAAGATCATCAAGAAGTCTTTTAATCCCAACAATCCTCCCCTAAACTTGATATTCTTCTTCAAAATCTCAAGTTTCTTCATTGAAATCTTCATTAATCACCAGGAGGATGCTTCCAAACACTTCATTGATTTTTAAGCTGTTTTGTGAGAAGTTTAAGAAGCTGATATGCCATTTCATTTAAATAATCAACCTGAAGCTTCTTGTTCAGCATATCTGTAATTATAGATGGTGTAAGGGGATATCTCTTCTCTACCAACATATGAATGTACACATGTTTCATCCTCAATGAAAGAACTCCACAGGAATCATATAACTTCTAATCCAACACATTGTAATCATCTTGATTCTTCCATACTTGATCTTCAACATGTGGTTCAAACATTGTCTTCAAATCTCCATATAAAATCAAATCTAAGTCTTCCACTGGTCTTGTTGATCCATATTTAGCTTTTACCAGCTTGTACAAATCTTCCAAGTCTTCCCTGCTAAAACTTTTAAGCATTTGACTAAAGACTCTGTACATTTGTGACTTTCCATCAGCTCTTATTATTTGATAATAGCTTTTCTTTCCTTCTTTGTGGATCTTCTAATCAACAATTGTTGGAGGCTTAGTAGCTAAAGGTACAACATCAATTGCTACATCTTCTTCATCTGGAATGACTTCTACTAGACTTTGAAGCTCTGCTGTTTCTTTATCTTCATCCACCTTCTGCTTCTTAATACTTTCTTGTTCCAACTCTTCTCCTGCTCTTTTAGAACTACCTTCCATTACTTCTGCTTCAGCTTTCTTTAAATTCTCTTTCAACTTTGTTTTTGCCTTCTTGGAACTCTCTTCCAACAACTCAGTTCTGTAGTCAACAAAGGTATTCACCCTTTTCATTGTTTTTTCAAACAATTCTTGAATATTAGCAAAGGACTTATTCTTCAAACTTTTGGGCTTCCATCCTTTCATGTTTTTCAGATAAGTACACATGATATTCCTTTGTTAAGCTCTTGTTGGTGGTCTGTTCCTCTTCTCTTCTGCTCTCTTAGCTGCAAAATGCTTTCTTCTTTGCTCTAAGAATTGTACAAATAATCTTGCCTTTTCTTTACCAGTCAATTCTTCTTGCTCTTGAGCTTGTAGTCTTTGAGCCAACTGATAATCAGCTTTAACTTTAGCCTGAACATCATCCCAAGCTATGTTGGCTTCTTTAATTTGTTGAGCTTTTCTCTGGCAAGCCTTTCTTCTTCTTCTTCTTTTTCTTCTTCTTCAGCTTGTAGCTTGAAGGCAAGTTCTTCATCAAGCCTCATTTATTCAAGCCTCTTTATAGGCTTCACTTGTTCCACCATAAGCTCTTCAATCATAATCCCTTTGCCTTTGTCCTGTAGAGGTTTTGGTACAAGTATTATTGTTGTAGGTGTTGTTATAGTTGTACCATGCTCTGGTTCTTGTATCACAACTTTACTAGCCTTGGGTTTTGCACTCTTCAACTCTGCTAGTGCTTGAGCCAAAGTAATTTCAACATCAGTTATTGTAGCAGTACTAACTGGAATTGTACAAATCTAGCTTCGTGTGTTCTTTTTATCTTTAAAGGTCACGGTTTTTGGTTGGATTGTTGTCATAAAATCTTGTTTACTAAACGTGTTTAAGGTTATTAAGGTTAAGTTATGGTTTCTTTAACATTCTAAGATTATTTCCTAGCTTATTCGTGGCTAATTTCGGTCCTAAAAGCACTCTTTCACTCGTATTCTTCATAGTGAGTTAGGGGAAATTCTTGCAGGCGACTTAAAAACGTGTGTACGATAATACATAGATTTGCTTTTTGTTTGCTAAACTCCAAACAGGTACAACAGGTACGAGAGCGACTTCTATACTAGCAAGAAAGTGACATTTCCAACGAGTTAGCAAACAGGCTCAACCAGCGAGTACCAAAAAAGAAAATTACAGCGAGTTAGCAAAAAGAGGCAGCGAGTTAGCAAAACAGGTGTAGCGAGTTACAGGTACCTTAAGGCAATTTCCTATGTCTAGCGAGTTAGCAACTTAGAGATCGAGCGAGTTAACAACTTAAAGATTCCAGCGTGCTAGCAGTTTGGTTACACCAGCGAGTTAGCAGTTTTGTGAATCCAGTGAGTTAGCACGAGTTGATACAAAAGTGGCAACGGTTGAGTTTTAACGTGTTTCGGTTTTTATGGGTTCGAGTTTTGGGTGGTCGCGGGTCGTCTAACCTATACCATTACGATCGCGGTCCTTCTACGATCCTCGTGATATATTTACTTTTGATCGTCGATAACCGCACGAGTCCGCAACAAGATAATGACGACCGTGTATGTTTTAGTTGTTTTGGAATGAAGAAGACAACTATACCTACATGATAATAATTTTTTAATATAATTTAAAATTTGCAATTTTTTCCACTTTTAAACCTTTTATTGTTTTCAAAGTTACACTTTTCACTCTTAGTTATTTTCAATAACTTTCACTTTAGCCCTAAGATTAAATAAACATTTTTATTTATTACCCTTATTTAATAAATAGTTTTACTATTAGTCCTTACTGTATAAAACGCATTTCAAGTTGTATCCTAAGTTTAATACAATTTAAATTTTAACCTTTTATTTTTCATCATTTTCATTGTTAACCTTAGTTTTTCAACACTTTTCATTTTTAGTTCTTTATTTTCCAAATTTTATACTTCTTGTATTTTTTACTTATTTTAGCCCTTTAGTTTAATCATTTTCACCATTAGACATTATCTTAAGTTTTTCTAAATTCGTTAATTAAGCTCAAGTACTTTAACGTTAACAACAATTTCTTTCTCAAAACCACAACAAATCACTTAATCTACTTAAGATCCTTAATTTCATTTCACACATCGAATTTCAATGGAATCTTTGAATTATAAGTCACAAGAGAGAGAGAGCTGCATCAGTTGCAACAAATGCAAGACAAAGCAAAGGAAAGTTGCATGACATCTTTTCGACTACTTCATTCATTTCTCCAGGTTCTTTCATACAATGAATTAAAAATCAAGGGATGTTTCGAACGAGCATTTGCGACACTCTTTAAACAAGATGTTCAGACTTTCACATGCTCAATGTTACTTCACTTGGATCAACTTGAAAAGCAACTTGACAAAGATGAATTTCAAGAAGATAGATCCATGGCTGCCTTTTGGGTGATCAACAAACAATTTTAGATGTTCATAGGCGATTCGTAATTCACTGGATTAATGACCATGTCAAATGATAGAAAGTATTTTGCTGAATACACTCGAATCGAGGTTCGACAATTCCATGATTCACTGATCCAACACATGGAATCTGTTAAGAAGTCCATTGATGAAAGAGCACAACTTAAACGACAGTATGATAGAAGGGTGAATAAAAGACTGATGCAGATGCAAGAGAGTAAGGTTGTTTCGAGTAAAGCTTTGGATGCTAGTTTAGTTGTTACATAACATAGTGGGACAAAGTCTGATGAGCATATTACAAGCAGCAGTTCAGGGACTTATATCACACATTTTGTAGATACAAATATCAGACCAATAAATGACCAAGTGCCATTTGCTGAGATACATTTGACTGCTCAACATAATGTCCTTACTAATGAACAACTGCATACTGATCAATCTGACCAAAGTTATGACACATATCTGTTGTGTTGGAAATGGGTAGATAGCAAAAACCATTCCTGATTCAACAAAAAAGTTGTCATAGGGATGGGAGATTGAACCCGGATGCTGTACAATAAATAAATAAAACGTCCTTTGCTTAACGCTGGGAGCTTGTTCCAAATCAAAATAAATGATTGAAAAAGAAACGTATAATGAACTTTCACGCAGGTTTTTATTACTTGATAAACATTGTATTTCACTTGAAATTTCAATACAACAAAAGGAAGAAAGTTTTCAAAGTAACAAACCATGTAAGAACCAGGATGCTCCTAAGTTTCGTGAATTTTTTAAGATCAATGATTTGAAAGCTCAGCTACAGGCTAAAACCACACTAATCTGCAACTTGAAGAATCAAATTAAAAGTGTGAAGGAAGCAAGTAATGAAGCCAGACTTAAAAAGGAAATTAATGTTTTAGAAACAATAAACATTGAACTGGAAAGTAGTATGGCTAAATTACTTGCAGAAAATGAGAAGTTAAATAAGGAAAATGAGCATTTAAAACAAACTTACCAAAAACTTTATGATTCTGTCAAAAAGACACGAATTCAAACGAAAGATCATAATGACTCACTGATTGCTCAAGTAAATAGTAAGACTATTGAAAATGCTAATTTAAAGGCTCAGATTCAGGAAAAGGTTTTTGTGAATGCACATTAAAAAAAATATTTAAAGAAGTTTAAACGAAAACTAGTATGGATGACTAAGTTTGCAAAAATTATCAATCTTGGAAAACCGATTTACAAACCAAATAGAAACATAATCGGTTATTAGACAACCGAATAGCGTCTTAATCTGAACGACCTAACTTTTTAAAACCACGGTTTGCCTCCCAAGTTGATGTGATTAACGTTTTGTTAAAACCAGTCACTCCTCATTATTTTCCTAAAGTTCGAGAATGTAACACCCCTAAAATCATAACAACGCATCGGAATACCACTTGGGGTGCTACTCATAGTTCATACACACAAGTTACAGAAAACGACCTCAAAAGAGACGTTTAATAAAATGTCATATTCGATTTAAATTTTCAGAGTAAATTCAGGTCCCAATAATTTTCTTTTAACAAAAATTACAAGAGTTCAAACATGACTCATTTGTATATTTAAAGAAAACAATCATCAAATGTGAAAAAAACCAAGTCCTTAAAGTTTTGATATCCACGCGACTCGAATGCTCCCAATGCACAGCTATCAATATAATAACCTGAGAAAATACATGCAAAAACGTCAACAATAATGTTGTTGATTCATAGGGTTTTAAGTAAAAAGCAGTGTTTGAAGATAAATTCAAGTAATATTTTTGAAAGAAAAGTACGTTACAACATTTCAAGAGACTATTTTCGAAATTCAAGTAGGGATTCAATAAATCGAAGTAATGTTTAGTAATGGACCAACAAGGTTTAAGATCAGCCAGCGACAGTGCAACGAATGCAATGTCAAGTAAATGAATTAATATATTATCCAGCATTTAAGCACCATTGCCACTGAAACGTTAACCAAGCGACATAAATATTGCATATAATTTGCTCCCTCAACAAGTAATATTGTAATATTCCCAAGGAAATTCTTAATACAAAATGTCCCTTTAGGGGTGATCCGCCATGGAATGTTCACAAACCCAGACAGGCACGATCACAGGCCCAATAGATCTACTTAATGTACGAGCGCGTACCCATCATAGTAATTTAACAGCATGAAATTCTGGGCCTCTTTTGCAATCTACTCATGCAGAAAAACACATAATCGGAGTCAACATACCCTTCAATCACTTGTGTTCAATTTAAAACAAGTAATATGTTCAAAACTCACAGTTTTGTAAATAGATATTCAATGATCCCAAATCGTGTAATAAGCAAATCAAGCTTTAATAAATTCAGTGGTAAACAACCATGTATTAGAAATCATGTGTATAATCAAGTTAAAATCTTTCATAAAAGCATTCATGTAACGCATAGAAATTGGAATCAATAATTTTGAGGCTTAGGAAAACAAGCATGTAATCTCACACATACCGAAAATAGTTATAAACGCTCATACTGAGAAGAAAAGGATGGGGCTATGAACTCACGTAGGGAAGTGGATGATCAAGAGAAACAACAATGAAAATGAATCCAAATATAAGTCGAGACCAAAAAAGCAAGTCGCGACTATAGAATGAATTATGAATAACATTAGAATAGAATAGTTTTATAACAATACTAGTTAAAAGAATTCGAAAACATAAAGAAAGTTGTTGTACAATATGCACCAAGACTAAACCAAAGTGTTTTTAAGAAGTCAATTGATGTCTAAGCTGGTGTCAAACTAAAATAAACATCTACTAAGTCTCGTTCCCTTAAATTCCTATCTCAATTTGGATGTGGTCACACTCTTTCATTTTTTTCCAATCCTAATCCTAGACGTAAAAGTCAATTTTCTGATTTTAGTCATTTTCAAGAGAGCATAAATCCTAAACCATAAAATATATAGACATGCGGATTTCACCCTTAGAAAGGCCTTGAAGTCTACTTTCCAGAACATCAAGCCTCATATTCCAATTGTTTACCAATTTTTAGAAAAGGACAATTTACTATCGCTAACTCAAAACAGAAAACTTCCTTTTGCAGAATTTAGCCATGATCCCCGGACCATATCTCTCATTCTATAAAAGATATAAAGGTGAGGTTTTCACCCCTGGAAAACCACATGAATCTAGTTTTCAAAACATTAAGCCAATCATTCAACTCCTTTACCAATCAACGGGAATTAAACTTTTACTACTAACCAAAGTCAAAACCAGATTTTTTAACTGATTTCTTAGTTTGCCCGTTTTAAGTCATAAATCCTAAACTAAAATTGCCAATGAGTTGGTTCCAATTGGAGAAGTTTAGATCATGAGCCAGAAACTAAACAAATCTTTAAAACCTGACCAATTGTAAAAAATTCGGAGAAAAACATGTTTCCCAACCGCAACTCCAGAATTGTCCTACTAATAACCGTAAAATGACATAACTTTCTCATACGGAATCGATATGGGAGTATCCAATTCGCACATTGAATATTAAGACTCCCTCTATCAAAATATCTAATTTTCTCAGTATTTATAGACCAAAAATTAGGAGAACAAGCTCCGTTTATCTGCTGTCCCAAAACAGCCCGCAAACAGTCCTATTCTAAATCAATCAATAACACATCCAAATCATCAATTTTTCCATCACAAGGCTACTAATCATTCAAGTAAATCATCTATCATTCATTTTTCATCACTAACACTAATTAATCTAGATCAATCACAATATGCACATGCATGTTCATAAAAACCCCAAATCAATAACATGCATTCAAGAAAAGTGAAAATAAACAAAAAGGGGTTTAGAGACATCATCTTTACCACACTATAGAAAAGAAGTAAATAATCCAACACAAACCCTATGTGGGTTGTGTTTCTTATCGTGGCACCCACACACACAAACAATCAAACTCTAACTTGATTTTGCCTCACCAAACACTAATTATCCACTCCTTGTTACTCCTTTTACACTTAATTAGATCAAACCCTTCAAAATCAAAAATCAGATATTAAGAACTTTAGAAATAAATCATCATTGAGATGTTGTTCATTGTTATTGGATTTGATTGGGGTTAGCTTAGGTATTGATTTTAGTATTAATAGAATTGTTAGGTGTGTTTTTGATGAATGTTGATGAATGGTATTGTGTGGTTTACGACAACTCAAACAGTAATGTGGGAAGGAAGATGGATTTTTTTCTTGAATGATTGAGTGTGTGTTTGGTTCGGTTATTAAGAGAGGGGAGGGAGTGGGCTTTGGCCCATTCTTGCTTATTAAATAATACTTATTAACCTTGGCCCCTAAAACCTTAACAAACCTAGCCCGATACTTTTTCCTAAAACGCAATTTTCGTCAAGGTGCAATATAAAACACGAGGAAAGCGAAAAATACAAAAATAAAAATAATTTGGCACTCAAGTCCCCTAAACGGAGACATTGTTTCTTCGAATTGATAAAAACGATAATTTTAAAAAATTTGTAAGATCCGGCGAGGGTTTTTAGAAAATTAACGATATTAATAACAATCGATTTAGAAAATAAAGGTGAACTATTTAACGATTTAGAAATTAATTATAAATTCAAATTAAGTAGTGACCTTAATTACAGGGTTTTACATTCTCCCCTCCTTAAGGGAGCGACGTCCCGACGCTCGATTTCTCCTATTCGCTTTACACTTGCTCAAGAAGAGTTGGCGGTAGTACTCAAGGTCGTGCGATGAGGATTTCTAACAGAAACTAAATGAGAAAAAAGTCAAAACATCAAATATATGCAACGTGCATAAGCGAACGGACTGAATGACGCGAGAATCTTTAAAGGAAAGATAAAATACATAACTCGAAGAAGAAGCCATTGAATACGAGAGAATTAACAATCCGCAATTCCTTGGAAGGATTAATGGTTCCATTTACCATTAAGATTATCAAGTTCGCGACAGTCGATACATATTCGGCAAAAACCCATAGTAACAAAATCACGAGTCGAAAGAATTCATATCCTAATGAAGATTCGTACAAACGAACCACGCTAAGCCGGATACAATAAGCCCACGCATTCACAATTCGTCACTTACATAAAGAGGCTCCCAAATCCTATAATGATGAATTATGAACTAATGGTTCAATGGATTAATCATTTCCATATTCAAATGAAGAAGCGTCCCTAATGTCGATTTCAATAAGACGATTATAAAATCATCCTACTAAGCATGACCGACACAAAACCAATATTCAAAACAATACCACAATAAGTAAAAAAGGATAGTCTACTTTTTTTTTTATTTATGACGGCAATGATTCTTCAAAATCATAATAAGGTAACAAGAGAGTAATGAGACGTTATCCTTCATTTTCAAAGGTAAGTGCCAAAAGACGCCGATCCGAGTGACAAAAAAGCCCTACTTTCCACATTGGAAGATTTCAAAACAATGGATTACAAACACAACATACACGATTCAAAAGCATAAGAAGAGTTTTCGAACTCGGAGTCGAACGACAAGATAACTAATAGATTTGACAAAGTACACTGAATGTTAATATTATCAAAAAGGAAATAAAATAAAGTCACGTTAATGTTTCGGAGATCACCGCATCGCTTATAAAATATCAAATAAAAAAAAGAACTTATTAGGACTTACCACAGAACTATACACATATGTAGGTAATTATCATTACATAAACAATTCTGCCCTTTGCAATCTAACTTAATGGACCTATATTTCAAAATTCGTAATAGGTATAAACAAACGGTTTTACCTTACACAAGATTTAAGACACTATTTACTGAGATTTGACAAGATAAATACCAAGGTGTTAAGATACTAAATGAAGTTATCATTTTACCATCAAGTGCAAATCTATCCTTTAAAACGTTTCCTATTCTAATTGTTTTAGCATAATGCCATTTATAACTCTGTTTGACTCAAAACGAAAGCCCATATTTAAGTTTATCTAAATCCTACAGGTTTTAATTAGAGAATGGGGCACTTAATATGAAAATATTGGTCTCAAACTCATTTTGAAAATCTGGGCACAATTAAGATTCTAAATAAATCATAGATACTTATTTGATATGAATTATCTATGATTTCGATATCACTATTGTGACAATGTTTATTTTTGAACTTTAATCTTATGATATCATTCTTATTACGTGTTATTTTGTGTTGATAAAATGTCTCCCAAAAGGATGTCAACATCTAAAGCACCAACCATGACTCAGGCTGCCATCAAGAAACTAGTTGCTAATAGTGTTTCCGCAGCTTTAGAAGCACAAGCCGCTAACATGGCAAATACTGATAATACCACCAGACCAAGAGAAGCTCCTGTAGCAAGACAGTGTAGTTACAAAGAGTTCATGAGCTGCTAACCTATCAACTTCAAAGGTACGGAAGGCGCTATTAGTCTCATCCGTTGTTTGAGCGATCTGAATCAGTGCTTTCCTGTAGCAACTGTACCGAAGACTGTAAGGTAAAGTTTGTTACTGGTACTTTAACTGAAGAAGCTCTATCCTGGTGGAATTATTTTGCCCAACCTATTGGGATAGAAGAAGCTTACAAGATTACCTGGGTTGAATTCAAGAAGCTTTTGATAAAGTAGTATTGTCCCCGAACTGAAGTCCGGAAGATGGAAGACGAATTTTACCATCTTATTGTGAAAGGGAATGATCTCAAGACGTATGTGAGAAGATTCCAGGAATTGGCAACCTTATGTCCCACTATGGTGCCAGATTCTGAGAAAATGATGGAAGTTTTCATCGGGGGATTGCCTCGAAGTATTGAAGGAAATGTTACCGCCTCTAAACCTCAAACTCTAGAGGAAGACATTAGCATAGCCCAAAGGCTAATGGATCAGGTAACAAAGCACACTCTGATGCAAGTATCAAGTGGTCACAAATGAAAGTTTGAGGATAGAAGAAACACCACCGACAACAACAACTACCCCAATGATTGTTAGGATTTATGTTTTCCTAACTTAGTACCGACAGTACAAATAGTTAGTACTGATAGTTATAGTTAGTACCGACAGTACAAAATGTAAGTACTGATCAAATAGTTAGTACTGTTAGTAGAAAATAGTTAGTACCGTTTAAGAGATGTGTATGAGATATCTTAGGAAAAGATAAGTATGCGTTTTGTAAGCCTGTTCTGTTAGGGTTTATCCTTAGTCTATAAAAGGATCCCTTTGGGCATAGTTAGAGAGACGACCTCAAGATATCTCATAGAAAAAATCATATCTCAAATAGTTAGTAATCTGTAATCCTTCAAAGCAGATTAATAGAAGTTATTATTTAGTTCTACATTGTTTTTCTTAGTACTTGTGTTAAGATTCCGCATTAACATATAGTATTCATAATCAGTGTTTCTATATAGTCAACTGTATTTATACATCTTGGCTATCATCCTTAATAGGCTGCAGAGATCTATTCCTAAGGGACTCACAAGTGGTATCAGAGCCTGTGAGAAACTCTGAATAAGAAGAACAATCAAAACCAGCAATAAACCTTCTTCCTTCAAAACTAAACATGTCTGCATCACAAAAAGAAATACCACCACCACCACCAACTCCACCATCATCACAAACACCAACCCAACAAACTCCTCATACAGTATCAACAATCAAGCTGCCTATTCTCAAAAAGGGAGAATATGATATATGGGCTATGAAAATGGAGCACTATTTGGCCCATACAGACTATCCAATCTGGGAGGTTATACAAAATGGGAATGGTCCTGTATCAATCACTACAGATACATCAGGACAAATCAAGGTTTTGCCTCCTAGAATAGCAGAAGAGATTGTAGCCAGAGAAAGAGAGAGAAAAGCAAGGACCACCTTGCTTATGGCCCTACCAGAAGATCATCTTGCTAAGTTCCATAAGATGACTGATGCAAAAGAGATGTGGGATGCCATCAAATCAAGATTTGGTGGAAATGATGAATCCAAGAAAATGCAGAAGTATATCTTGAAGCAACAGTTTGAAGGATTCTCTATATCCAACACAGAAGGGCTTCACAAAGGTTATGACAGGTTCCAAAGTCTCCTAAGTCAGTTAGAGATTCATGGAGCAGGTGTATCTACTGAGGATGCAAATCAAAAATTTCTAAGATCTCTACCTTCTGCCTGGTCACAAGTTTCCTTGATAATGAGGACTAAACCAGGGGTAGACAGTCTAAGTTTTGATGATTTGTACAATAATCTAAGAGTCTTTGAGAGTGATATAAAAGGCTCTACTGCATCATCATCCTCTAGCCCGCAAAATGTAGCTTTTGTCTCTGAGAACACCAGCAGTACTAATGAAGTTAGTACCGCTTATTGTGTTCCCAATCTTTCTGGTCAAAACTCAAAGTATGAACAAACTTCATCATACTCATTACTTGCTAATCAATCAAGTTGCCCTCAACTGGATCATGAGGACTTGGAACAGATTGATGAATATGATCTTGAAGAAATGGACTTAAAGTGGCAAGTGGCCATGATCTCAATGAGAATGAAAAAGTTTTACAAGAAGACTGGTAGAAAGCTACAATTTGATGCAAAAGAACCTGTTGGCTTTGATAAAACCAAAGTGGAATGCTACAATTGCCACAAAACAGGGCATTTTGCTAGAGAGTGTAGAATCAAGGGAACTCAAGATAACAGGAGGAGAGATGCATGGAATTCTGGAAACAAGGATGGGAGCAGAACTGTACAGAAGGAGGATTCTAAAGCATTGGTGACAATTGATGGAGAAGGTGTGGATTGGACAAATCATTCAGAAGATGAAGATTATGCTTTGATGGCTTGCAACAGCTCAGACTCAGACACAGAGGTAATTTCTTAACAAAAGGAAGAAAGTTTTCAAAGTAACAAACCATGTAAGAATCAGGATTCTCCTGAATTTTGTGAATTTTTTGAGATAAACGAATTGAAAGCTCAGCTACAAGCCAAAAACTCAACGATCAACAACTTGAAGAAACAAATTAAAAATGTGCATGAGAAAAGTAATGAAGCCAAGGTTAAACATGACATTGATGTAATTGAAACAATTAACATCGAATTGGAACATAAAGTGGCTAAATTACTTAAGGAAAATGAGACTTTGAAAAAGCATTACAAAGACTTGTATGATTCTATCAAAGTAACGAGAACTAAGACTATAGAACAAACAACTTCTTTGATTGCCAAAAATGATGAATTCAAAGCTCAACTTCAGGAAAAGGGGTTTACAATTGCATCATTGAAAAACGAATTAAGAAAGTTAAAAGAAAATAGCGTGGATACTAAGTTTGCAAAACCATCAATCTTGGGGAAACCGGTTTTACAACCACCCAGAAACCAATCAGTTGTTAGACAACCGAATGCGTTTAAATCTGAACGACCTAACTTTTCAAAACCACGGTTTGCCTCCCAAGTTGATGTGAATAACGTTTTGTCAAAACCAGTCACTCCTCATTATTTGCCTAAAGTTCAAGAATATGTGCTTGCAAAACCTCATCACGTGATTGCACCTGGCTCATCTAGGAATAGTCAAGAAGAATCATATGGTTCAAATGATATGGCTCATAATCACTATCTAGAGGAAGCTAGGAAAAAGACACAAGAAAGAAATAGGAATTCAAAATCTAGTGTGATGCATACTACTAGTCTACAAATCACTACTAATGGTAGCAAACAAAAACCTAGGAGCAACAATCAAACATCTAGGAGTTTGCTTGTATCTAAGAGTAGTAGTGTAACGTCAAATAGTGTGTTACTAGTAGATCACTCTAGGAATTCTAGTTCCTTTTCAGACTCCAAACACTTTGTTTGTTCGACTTGTCAAAAATGTGTCTTTAATGCAAATCATGATGCTTGTATAACAAAACTCCTGAATGAAGTAAACTCTCGCATGAAGGCTTATTAATTTTCCAAAATGTATTGAGAACAAGTCTAGCAATACTTACCAACATGTGATTGCCACCTGCTAATCTAGGAATCGATCAAGAAGAATGCGTATGGTTCACATAATATGGAGTCCATAACACTATCCTAGAGACAAGGAAAAATGTACACAAGAAAGCTATAGGAAATTCAAAATCTTAGTGTGAAATGCATACTACAAGTCTACAATCAATACTACTTGAGCAAACAAAAACTAGACAACAATCAAACATCTAGAGCTGTTCCTGATACCTAAGAGTAGTGTTGTAACATCACATATGAGACACCAGTATATCACTCCTAGAGAATTCGAGTTCCTTTCAGACTCCCAAACCCTTGTTTGTTCGATCTGGTCATAAATTGTCTTTAATGCACATCATATGTCAGTTTAAACAAAATTCCTAAAAGAGGCGAACTCTCGCATTAATGTTCAATCCCTTAAGACTAGAAACAACATCAAACTCGTAGAAATGATAACTAATGTAATCAAACCTAAAAGATGGATCTCTAAAGGATATAGGATTTCTCCCAATAAGTCTTCCGCTGTGCATGAGAAACTAAACACTCCTAGATCTTGTCTTAAGTGGGAACCGACGGGTAGAATTTTCAAGATTGCTGGTCTTAGGTGGATACATACTAGAAAGATGTTCACCAATAGCACAACCAAAGTTGACAATGAACCTCTAAATGGTTCAAATGATGATATCACTAACCCATATGAATGCGAGAAAACACTTAATGTCAGTGCAAGTACTCTTAACTTAAGTACAGGTACATCTTTTAATCCTTTAAAGAAAAGACTCAGAGTTTGGTTGCCAAAAAGAATGATATCTCATAAGCCAGGGGTTCAAGGGATTCTAATCTGATGCACATAAACTATGGCATATGCTGACAACACTTCAGGCCCTGTTCCTCAAAGAAAAGAAAGGTGTACGCTTCAATGCGCTTTATCTTTAAAAGAAGAGAAATCTTCTTATTTACGAGCAGTCTTATCAACAACTTTTATAAGTTCTCATGCTTGTTCAGTCAATAAGTGGATCAACGTACATTAGCTTGTATTTTAATTCACTTGTTCGTCAAAAATGGCAACAACATATGCAATTTTAAAGGGAGAGAAAAGTAAATAAAATGAGAGCAATACGGTTTAACTCGGATAAGATCTTTTCAATATAAGTGTGCTCCCGTCCTCAAATGGTCCTATGATCAATGGCTTCTAAATAATTCAGTTCAGGACCCGGGCCTCAACTAATGACTCCTAGCATAATCAATTCAGGACTCGTGAAAAATATTCCATCTCTAACACCCGTTGTCCCACCAACAAAGATTGACTAGGATTCATTGTTTCAACCTATGTTTGATGAGTACTTCAAACCTCTACCAAATGTTGATCATCAAGTTCCTGAAGTTCCTACTCCAGTTCTTGCTATTTTAACTAGTTCACCTTCCTCAACAACCGTTGATCAAGATGCACCGTCGACAAGTACCTTACAAACCACTTCAGAACAACAATCCTTAGTTATTCCACAAGGTGTTGAAGATTACTTTTATGATATTGGGGTTGCACACATGGATAACAATCCTTACTTTGGTATTATAATTCCATAACCTAGTTCTAAAGAAACAACTTTACCAGGGGTCATTCCATCAAATTTGCATCATCTTAACCAATCGTTTGATACTCTCACCAAGTTTACAAAGAAACACCCATTAGAGAATGTTATTGGTGATCCTTCTCGATCGGTTTCGACAAGAAGTCAACTACAAGAACACGCCATTTGGTGCTACTTTAACGCAAATGACAATCCAATTCCATTAGGTGGGAAACGGTCTGGTTGAGATATGCTATCTCAAAGGAAGAATAATGGTGGTAATTCTTCATGTATCCTATGTACATATTTAAAACCAAAAAGAAAATACAAAAATATAAAACCTACAAAAACCATAAAAAAATATAGAAAATACAAAAATATTTTTCAAGACATGTCTTCTAAAAATCGATAATATTTACGGACCTAGAAATGTCATTCAATAATGACACGGGTCTTTAAATACAGTTCGAGCAGAAGTTCAAACTTTTCAAAATATGTCTTCATGGCTTGCAGTTATTTCAGACTGCAACCCGCTTTTCAATCTAAGGAAAGCATGTCGTCAAAAAGACAGATGTTCCTGAAAACGGGTAATTAATTTTTCCTGGGCATGGATTACTTCATATCCATGCATCATGGGTTATGAATACTTTTTACATAACCCTGGATTGTTTACAATAAGTGTACATGTCAGTGCATTTTATTTGTCAAAATAAGAGAAATCTTATCTGTATTGGTAAAAATTTGTCTTTACAATGAATTAGTGCTTTTAGTAATCACAAAAAGATTTTCAAAGACAATTTGACCACTCACATAATGACAACATCTCTTTAAATAGAAAACAAGTCATTATTTAAGGGGGAGAAAGTGTCATATAATAATCTTTTAAAACGGTCTTTCAAATAAGTCACGGAATAAACGGATAAAGTTTTTGATAATGACGGATAGCAATTTAAAGGGGAGTTAATTTATATTAACTACACGGGCTTTAGATGTCATTTGTTTCAAACTTTAGGGGACTTATTTTCAATTCAAGAGTTAGTGAATTCAAGCTTTAAACTACATACGACTAATATTGCCAAAACCTTATAGTTTGTAAAAAGACTTACGAATGTTTGGAAATTATTTCATAGTTTTAAAAGCCTTGAAGTTGATTCTCACAGAATAGATTTAAGCTTATTAATTCTTTGAACACGATCTTAAGTATATGTGCGTACAAGGTTTTGCTAATTCCGAGGTATCGAAACCAGCAAGGGAGAAGGAGTAGATACACTAGAACGTACAACAAGTACACGTGATAGAGTCCATAGCGTTCTTTCATTTTAGGCCATTCCAGGAAGAAAATGTCATAACCGCAGAGAAAATCAGTGTTTTAACTTGTTACTTTCGGGTGCACTATTTCATCCATATGGGGGAAGAGATATCTTGTTTTTTTAGACAGCATCATTTGAGATACAAGGGGGAAGTGTTGTCAGAAGATTTATTCTAGCGTGAGGAAATTAGTTACTGATTCAATTAATGCTTCCTTTAACGGTCAATCACTAAGCTTATTTCTAAAAGGAGTAGAAATATTTGATGAAAGAGGTACATATAGGTATGATAAGTATGATGATACCTTTAGATAGTCAGTGTCCTGCAGGAAGAAATGTTTACATCCGAGACTTAGTTGACTTAGGTATTATCATTTCGGCTATTTAGAGGGAATAATTGTGACATCCGGGACTTAGCTAACTTTGGTGTTGCAATTTGTATCATCACTATCATGTAAAGAGATATGCAAACATCCGGGACTTAATTAACTTTGATGTTACGGTTTTGAATTAATTGTGTACTTCGGACATTTGAGCTTTTTACATCAAGACTTCTTAATGAGGCTTGCAAGAAATCTTTGAATCTACTCAAGAAAGGATTGATGGTTCAGGGGGAAGCTAAGACAATTTCTAAAAAGAGAGTATCAATACGAACTACATATTGCTGACATGGACTAAATGACTGTGTCATTTTTAGTTTGAACATTTTCAGGTCATGTTTGATACATAATCTTGTGAATATACATTATTAAGTAGTGTATCTTTAGGTGTTTAGTGTCAATGTATAAATTTTTTCATGAGTTTTTTGTTAAACTCAAAATCATTCAAAAATTATTATACCTGACACTAACACATACCCTCATAGTTTGAGGGGGAGCTTATATGTTCCCTAATCGGCTTGTGAATAATCAAGACATTTTCTCCTAATTTTTTAAACATATTTGAATCAATTGATATATCCAAAATATCAAAGGGTTTAAAATTTTTGATAAGGGGAGAAAATGTGATTAAAATATGAAAACTAATAAAAATGTGATTATAAGGACTCATGTGTATACTCCATCCTCCATGTGCTAAACATTTTCAATTATCGATGCACGTGTTGAGGGGGAGCATTTCTGAAAAGCAAAAACAATCGAGATACAAAAAGCCTTGATATTCATATCACACGTATCTTGATTGAGTTTTTTAAATGGTTTTATGGCAAGGAGAACAGTACCAAAAGACTGACCATGCATTTAATTTTATCAGAGTTATAAGGTTGGTAAGGTTAGGTATTCGTTCCTATGATCTAGCCAGAACTGGAGGGATCTACCCAGGAACAATCCACTAGTTAGTGTAGAAGTCCTTAGGTATGATATAAAAAGGAGTAAAAGTGAGAATAAGGGAATAGTGTCGACTGAGATGGAGCTAGTACTGGAACAAACCTAACAAAGTACTAGTCATGAAGTCTCAATAAGCACTGAAGGGGTTGAAGAATAAAAAAGAATTGTAAGGATAAAGGGTGAAAATAAAGAAGCCCTTCATACACTTAGGCAGAAACTGGGTCAATACATCTACTGTCAGAATCACAATGATGATTGATGACATTGAAGAAACCAATCATAGACCCAGTGATGTAATGCACAACCCTCCCTAGCCACTCAGAATCTCTCAAAAGATCTCTATTTCATTTCTCACAGAGACTAAACACGTTATCTATTGACTTTCTTACTCCGAGTTAGTTGATACTGAAAAGGTGGCAGTCCGCTCAAGCCTTCGATCACTAAAACCAAAACGCACAATTGAGTCTAGAGCCAAGAGATCATCAATTAATATCATTAGGACACTATTCCATTTTACTTGTTCTACACATAATGTGAAAACAAGGTTTATCATAAGATTCCTACGCAGTATCATTGTGGTATTGCCAGAACATCCGAGTGATACCTAAGTATCACAATGAAGATGGAAATCCTGCTATAGCCAACGTCAAGCAAGCTCTTGGTTGGTGACTTGTGAGATCCTAAATGGATGAAACTTGTGTCAACTGGAAAGAAACGATGGTGCGATTCTACAAGAATCAAACTTGTTCCAGTATATGAATTGACGGTTAATGAACTTTGAGAAAGGTTTAAAACTCTAGATGTGTTACAAAAATAATTTCACTAAGTAACACGTCGACTGATTTTCAAACCAAATTTTCTCTTTATTGCTAACTGTTTTATTATAGGTTCATATAAAGATGGAGATGGTGTCATCCTATTCCGGCAAAGACAAGTTCATTACCGCATGCTCAAACTTGACCTACACATTCAAAGAAATCATGAAAGCTCAAGTAAATGTTTCAAAGCTTCCGCAACTCTAATATCACACGTCCTTCTTGAAGTGACCAAGTATTAAAGTAAAAGAACTTTAAGAACCAAGAATATTCAAGCTTTCAAGATCAAGAAAGGTATGAGCATGTCGGTCCGAAAGTCACAAGAACACAAGACGACGAAAGATCATAAGATGATTATTAGAGATTACATTTGGCTGATGATCTCAAGTGTTAGTGCAAATATTACGATATTTAATCTATACGATCTCTTTATGTTTTGGTGATGACAAATATGTGACTTGTAATAC